>JBBPBX010014497.1:0-10591 GCA_038048925.1 Garcialebias charrua
AACACACCTCTGCTGCACTCTGGATTAGTCTGTTTCCACCTGGAAGTTATTGCACTCGTCATAAGTGTGCACACACTGTGACTCCTGTTGCCCTGAAAAATCTGCCATCAAACAAAACACTAACATGACCACTCATCTTAGACCAAAGTCATAAGTTGAAACAATAATGACTGTTTATTTTGACAATAACAACTTTATGCAACTGAGGAACTTTCTATATAACTTTAACAGAAATTGTTTAAACTTAGCAAAAACGACAGATATTGAGCAACAATTTGGTGCAATATTAGCTGAGAGCTTCCAAACACCCACTTTGAGCACTAAAAAGATCACGTATGACACATTTGCATTAAGTGTGGGAGTCAGCTGTCTGTCTGTTAGCACAATATATCCTGAACCACTGGATGGATTTTAATGAAACTCACATAAAATATTCATTAAATATTCGTCTACAACTGATTAATCTTTTATGCCGGCTACACACCAAACGCGTTTCGAGCAGCCAAAGCAGCCATATGCAAAGTCTATTGCCGGCTACACACCAAACGCGTTTCAAGCAGCCAAAGCAGCCAGTTTACATGCAAAGTCTATTGCCGGCTACACACCAAACGCGTTTCGAGCAGCCGAAGCAGCCAGTTTACATGCAAAGTCTATGTGGCCGCGCATCGAAGAGCGGCGCAGCGTGACGCGGCGCGTTTTGAGCAGTTTGAGCAGCGCGGCAGTTTTTTTCCGCACGCGCGGCGCGTCCAGAGCAGCCGCTGCCTGAGTTCAACAAATTGAACTTTGACCTACTTCGGCTGTTCGCCGCGTAGCAGCAACCAATCGGGAGAGACTCTGCTATGTGATGACGCAACGACGACGGGACATACATATAGTTACAGATTTAATAAATGCATTTTGGAATGTGTATATGTACAAATCAATATGTATACATGCACTAAGTTGACTGAGCAAATACATTATTTGTAGATTTTAAACTGGTCATGTTACACACATACACTTTTGAAATTTAATACCAGTTACGTACTTTTTTTGTATTATTGGTTTATTGTTCTAAAATTCGGTAGACAATAGTCACCTAAATACTGTGGCATACTGCTAAGTGCTAACACTTGTCGGGTGAAAAAAAAAACCCAGACCGGAAAAGGACCAAGACGCTCCTCCCACCAGGGGCGCCGTATGGGGGATAAATTTGGTACAATTCCAAGGGCCCTTGACTGACAGGGGTCCCAGATTGGCCATTTTTTAAATTTAAATTTTCATGGTGTGGTGGGACCCTGATAATAATACATTAATGGTAGTAGCTTTGTTTTTACTTGTTTTAACAGTAAAACTTAAATATTATCTCTCCCAGACCAAAAAGCAAACATCCTCATATTTAACAAACACCCCCCTGTATCTGCATGAAATGGTATGTTCCTAGCTGCTTTTGCTCACTTGACGCTGCTGGCAGTGTTGCCAGATTGGGCGGTTTACCGCCATTTGGGCGGTTTTCACTCTCTACTTAGCGGCTAAAAATAGCTTCGGGCGGGTGGTGATAATTTGGGCGGATTTGGAGTCAGATCGGCGGTTTCTGAGTTAACTATTAAATGAATTTCAAACAATCATTCATCATTATTTCATAGCAAAGCTCCTCTGACCTTTCTCCATCACTGATTGGCTATTGTCATCTGCCAGGGCGATCCCAACAGAGAACTGGTGAGGCAGTTAGTGGACGCCTCGTTGAGTGGGCTGGTCCGTAGCGGCGGTACGTCAGAGCGGCCGCCATATTGGATGTGGCAGAACTGCCGGTCAACTGATAGAAGGAAACGGACTGAACTTCATAAAGCACCGTTTTACAAAGTGTTTTATGCCTGTCATTCACACACACCGTGTGAATGACATTTGGACATATATTTGGAAAGCAAACATGCACCAAAGACAACATTTATAACTTTTAAAGTGATTAATAAAAATGTTTATTTCTTAAATGTTTAGGTTACAGTATAGGTAAACACTAATTTTGAGTGTTAACAACTAATAATGTGTGTAACACTATTACTGTGATGATAAATATAGAAATATTCATTAGTGAACATTTAATGTGTCTATAATAATCAGTTCTTGAAATGTGACATGTTGATTTTCTTAATAAAGAGCACTAATGATCACATTTATTTTTTTGTGTAAATACAGAAGTAAAAAAAAGAAAAAGTCTGTTGGATAAAAGAAGAAGCGTTTCTACAATTTTTTAACCCATCCAGAGGACCTAACTCTTATCCCCCCCCCCCCGCTTTGCTGTATGTGATGTGTCACGTGACACTTTCTGATTGGGCGGTTTTTCGGCGGTGTTTAACAGATTTTTGGGCTGGAAAACCTGGATTCTATCTGGCAACACTGGCTGCTGGTGTTACTTTGCAGTCAGAGGATGACAGAGTAACAACAAACATGCTGCCCAGAAAAATCGTAAAATCAGGCTGTCAAAAAAGGAAAGAGAAAAAAGAAAAGGAAGACAGACAAAGGAAAGGGTGTCGATTTGTAACACAGTTTTTCCCCAAGAGAGGTGGGTAGAGATGTGCGTGATTATCAACCTGTTCGCTAGCTTAGCCTCCATTTCACGATGGCATATTATGCCATCAGTTTGAGTGTGCAGTATGTTACCACTGATTTGAGAGCAGATATATGAACTAACAATAATTTGAAGCGTGTTTGCGTTCAGAACACATGCGCACGCCACGCTTGCTCGTCGTGTCTCTGCCGGCGGCGGGGCTCCTCGTTTTTTTTTATTTTTTTTATCTTGCTTTAAATAGTGAATTGCATACTCTATGCAGATGGTTGCATGTACAATTCACTAACAGTAAATATTGTGCTAGTACCAGTATTGGACCAAAGGAAGCAAGCCTTTAATGTTATTTATGTAAAACTTTTGCTGGATCAGTTAGATTCTAGAGATGTGGCAAAAGCAGCTGTGCAGGGGGGCCAATTGGATTGTAGGGTGCGGCAGTTCTTTTCCGCGCACGAGGCGCGTCCAGAGCAGCGGCTGCCTGAGTTCAACAAATTGAACTTTGACCTACTTTTGCTGCTTGCCGCGTAGCAGCAACCAATCGGGAGAGACTCTGCTATGTGATGACGCAACAACGACGGGACTTTTTTTGGACTTTTTAAACTTAGCCCAACGAGCCTCCATTAAGAAACCAGCCTCCGGTAAGAAACTTGGCATTTTTACAGTTGCCGCTGTCCGCTCGAGCGTACGATCACCCCAAACATAAAAAAAACGTTTTAATCTCAACAAAGACTTTTGGAGCTGCAGTTCGGCTCGTAGAAAACCCACTGAAGTAGTAACGAGGCTCACGAAAAGCTGATTTTATCTGCCCGGTGTACAAAAAACAAAACAAACCCGACCGGAAAAGGACCAAGACGCTCCTCCCAGCTCCCACCGCGCGTCTTCAGACGCGTTCGGCGTGAACAGACATCTGTTGACAAGCAGCCAACACTGCACGTCTGGAGCGTTTTTGCTGCTGAAGACGCATTAGGTGGGAACCCGGCTTTAGAGCCGATGCAGTTCAAGACAGCTGCCACTGCTAATCAAACGTGTTAAACATAAAAATGTCTGCAGTTGAGTCAAACGGTAAATTTGGTGGGGTAGCAGCTGAAAGTCACCCCCGACCCATACTAACAGATGAGTGATGTTGGCTTAAAACTTTGGCATGCAACGCAGTGAGTGAGGTGTTTTTTTTGTTGTTTTTTAATATTGTATAAGCATTTGTGTTCAAAGAAAGAGATTAGCCAAGAAGAAATATGACAGTGAGAGGACTGAAGAGAGGAGACAGGAATATAAGGAGATGGGACGTAGAGCAAAGAAGGAAGTAGCTAAGGCAAAGCAGAGGGCGTACAATGAGTTGTATGGGAGACTGGACACCAAAGAGGGCGAGAAGGACTTGTACCGATTGGCAAGACAGAGGGATCAGGCTGGAAAGGATGTGCAGCAGGTTAGGCTTATTAAAGATGGGAATGGGAATGTTCTAACAAGTGAGGAGAGTGTGATGGGTAGATGGAAGGATTACTTTGAGGAGCTAATGAATGAAGAGAATGAAAGAGAAAGAAGAGTGGAGGTCATAGAAACTGTGGACCAGGAAGTGGGAAAGATTAGTGAGGGTGAAGTCCGGAAAGCTCTGAAAAGAATGAAGAAGGGGAAGGCAGTAGGACCTGATGACATACCAGTGGAGGTTTGGAAATGTCTTGGAGAGATGGCAGTGAGGTTTTTGACTCAAATATTTAATGGAATATTTGAGGGTGAGAAAATGCCTGAAGAATGGAGAAGAAGTGTGCTGGTTCCCATTTTTAAGAACAAGGGTGATGTACAGAGTTGTAGCAACTACAGGGGAATTAAGTTGATGAGTCACACGATGAAGATCTGGGAGAGAGTTGTGGAAGGAAGGCTTAGACAAGAGGTGACTATCTGTGAGCAGCAGTATGGTTTCATGCCAAGAAAGAGCACCACAGATGCCATCTTTGCTTTGAGGATGTTGATAGAGAAGTACAGAGAGGGTCAGAAAGAACTCCATTGTGTGTTTGTGGATTTAGAAAAAGCATATGACAGGGTGCCAAGAGAGGAGGTGTGGTATTGCATGAGGAAATCTGGAGTGGCAGAAAAGTATGTTAGACTAGTACAGGACATGTATGAAGACAGCAGGACAGTGGTGAGATGTGCTGCAGGAGTGACAGGTAGCTTCTCTGACCATCAACAGCACCGCAGTGGAGAGAGTGGACAGCACCAAGTTCCTGGGAGTGCACGTCTCAAAGGACCTGTCCTGGAGCAGGAACACTGCAGCACTGGCGAAGAAGGCTCACCAGCGCCTCTACTTTCTCCGCAAGCTGAAAAGGGCTGGAGCTTCAACCTCCATCATGTGCACCTTCTACAGAGGTGCCATAGAAAGTGTCCTGACCAGCTGCATCACTGTGTGGTTTGGTGCATGCACTGCATCCTGCCGCAAGAGCCTCCAGCGCATCGTGAAAGCAGCTGAGAAGATCGTCGGCACCTCCTTGCCCTCACTGCAGGACTTACACAGCAAACGCCTCACTCGGAAAGCCCACCGCATGGCAGGTGATCCCACACACCCACTACACAGCCGCTTTAGACTGCTGCCATCAGGGAGGAGACTGAGGAGTCTCCAGGCTCGTACCAGCAGACTGAGAGACAGCTCTGTTCATCAGGCAGTCAGAATGCTAAACACTCTGCCTGCTCTGCCTCCCCTCCCATTTGAACTGCCTTAACACAAAAAACTTTCTCACACATTACCACTCAACACAAAGTTTTTAACACTGGACTCTGTGTCATCAAACGGGTTATTCACTAAACTCTCGGTCATGTGTTCATTCAGTTTGCACTACTTCTCATATTTGCACTAATGTTTGTATTACATTACTGCCTATAGTCATACTACTGTTTACATTCACTGTTTACATTTATTAATACTGTTTACATTTATTACTACTGCTTTACATTTATTACTACTGTTTACATTTACACTACTTTTATCTACACTACTGCAGATACATATACAGCATTCTCTGACTAGCCTTATCTAAGGATGCCAAATGTGCCTTATGTGCCTCACTGCATATGCCACTTTGCCTCTATACCAACATCAACTACCTCATACATATACTGTGTACATTAACTTATATGCTGCTGTGCCACTCTTTGCAAATGTCAATGCTAGAACCTTCAGTTTATTTTATAGATATACTTTTTATACTTTTTATACTACTATGCAAAAACTCAGGACAGTATTACACTTTTATTATTTCATTTTATGCTTATGTTCATTGGGTGTTTGGTGTTTTAGGGGTGTTTGGTGTTTCAGTGTTGGTGTTAATTTTCATACTTTTATACTATTATGAAAAAACTCAGGACAGTGTTACACTTTTTTACTATTTTATGCTTATGTGTATTAAATGTTTTAGTGTTTAGTGTTTAGATGGTTACTGTTGCACCGAGGGACTGAGAGAAATGCAATTTCGGTCCTGTGTATGTCCTGTACATATTGCAGTTCTGACAATAAAGTTGACTTTGACTTTGACTTTGACTTCAAGGTGGAGGTGGGATTGCATCAAGGATCGGCTCTGAGCCCCTTCTTGTTTGCTCTGGTGATGGACCGACTAACAGATGAGGTCAGGCAGGAATCCCCATGGACTATGATGTTTGCAGATGACATTGTGATATGTGGTGAGAACAGGGAACAGGTGGAAGAGAACTTGGAGAGGTGGAGGTATTCACTTGAAAGAAGAGGAATGAAAGTCAGCCGTAGTAAGACAGAGTACATGTGTGTGAATGAGAGGGAGGCCAGTGGAACAGTGAGGCTACAAGGAGCAGAGGTCACAAAGGTGCAGGACTTCAAGTACTTGGGGTCCACTGTCCAGGAAAATGGGGAATGTGGTAAAGAGGTGAAGAAGAGAGTCCAGGCAGGATGGAGTGGATGGAGAAAAGTTTCAGGAGTGATTTGTGACAAAAAGGTGTCAGCAAAGGTCAAAGGAAAAGTTTACAAGACAGTGGTGAGACCAGCTATGTTGTATGGTCTGGAGACAGTGTCATTGACAAAAAGACAGGAGAAAGAACTGGAAGTAGCAGAAATGAAGATGCTGAGGTTCTCCTTAGGAGTGACAAGGATGGATAAGATCAGGAATGAGATCATCAGAGGTACAGCACATGTTGAACAACTGGGAGATAAAGTTAGGGAGGCCAGACTGAGATGGTTTGGACATGTCCAGAGGAGGGACAGTGGGTATATTGGTAGAAGGATGTTAGAAATGCAGCTGCCAGGAAAAAGACACAGAGGAAGGCCAAAGAGGAGATATATGGATGCAGTTAGAGAGGACATGAAGGTAGTTGGAGTGAGGACAGAGGATGCAGAGGACAGAGTGAGGTGGAGGAGGATGACTCGCTGTGGCGACCCCTGAAAAGGGAAAAGCCGAAAGAAGAAGAAGAAGATAAGCATTTGTGTTGGGAAACAGTAGAGAGCATTGCAGATTTTTTAAACATACGGTAATACAATATTTGACAAATGTTTGGATCTGGGGGAAAATGATTTGTTTTATCGTTAAGAATTTAACGTTACCTCCAAAAGGGGTCTAAACAAAAATAAATAATGGTTTGTACCAAAACAAAAAAACAACAACAGTATTTCAGAGAAAAAAATGATTTCACAGGCAACTAAAGGTATGGATACATTTCTAAAAAACTCTTAAATATCAGTTAGAGTAAACATGAAATCAAACATAATGCACACACTTTTCAACACGTAAATTGCACACGTAATCTTTTATGCACGAAGACCTTAAAGTAAAAACTGAAAGCATCTTGTGAACTTTTTGTGATCTATTTTTCTTAGGTTTTTTGGCATCTTTTTTGTTCCACAAGTTTTGTGCTATTTCAACAAAACCTTCAGCTTGTTCAGGGGAAGCGTGCTATAACTTTTAGTATTGGTACAACTTTAGCTTTTTGAAATACTTAGCCTTTTCTGCCACTTTTTTCTCATATAAATTGAGCTCATTTTACATCCTTCAAATCTTTAAATATGTTTACAATCTTTTACTGCTCCTTTTATATTTTGTTCTCGTTCTGCTTGTTTCAGCTTCTTTATGCAAATGTAAACATTTATTTTCAGCTATTTTCAGCTAATTTCAGCAGTTTTTTCCAGCTGTTTTGTGCTGCTTTTAGATTGTTCTGCTAACTACAACATTTTTGTGCTTCTTCAGATTATTTCAGCTGCTGCTTTCATTTTATTTCTACAAGTTTGAGCATTTTCTGTTATTTCAGCTATTTTGCTGTTTTTATGCAAATTTTAGCTTTTTCAGCTAACTTTTTAAATATTTAGCTTTTTCTGCCATTTATCTCATAGAAAATGAAATGAGCTCATTTTATATCCGTAAAAATCTCTAGATCTATTTACAACCTTTTACTGCACCTTTCACATTTTGTTCCCATTAAGCTTCAGCTTCCTTGTGCAATTACTGTACATTTTTTTAATTCAGCTCCTTTCAGCTAACTTCAGCTGTTTCCTCCAGCTGTTGAATGAACCTTTTGTTTTTTTTTGTACCTCTTTTAACTTCTTTTTGCTACCATAATTTCAGCTTTTTATCCATCTGCGAGTTTCAACCATTTCGGCTTTTTCAGCTACTTTTTTTTAACTGTATTTTTTTTAGCTGTTTTTATGCTAACTTGAGCTTTTTCAGCTAATTCCAGATGTTTTGTACTCACTTAAACCTTTTTCAACCTAATTCAGCAAAAAATTATTTTCTTCACTTCATTTTGATAAATTAAAGGGCGTCTTTCACTTTAAACACATGTAGTAGCCTTTTCAACTTAATATGTCTAAAACTCTAATTTTCATCAAAAATATGGCTCATATTTCAAAATAAATGTGCTACAACTACCAGTTTGGTCTTCCCTGCTACTCTGTCTAAAAAAAGCGCCCCCAGCGGGAAACCGGAAGTGACGTAACATGAGGGGAACATTCCTGCTTTAGCTGAGAAAGATATGGGATCGCACCAGGAGGAGGCGACAGATTGTAAAGTTATTTTGACATAAGTATGTCATCTCTGACTATTACATCAAATATCTAGCCAAATAACTTCTAGATACCTAAAGCTAAAAATGGTTTATATTTATATATAGCCTAAATATAGAGATACAGCATTAATTACACCACTGATGGATTTAACTACATTAGCCTAATCTTTAGCTCCCTAAACAATTTTGTTTTCGCTCCTAAACCACTCAGTGGATATTTTTTCTGCTGCCAGAGAGTAATTATATGGGTTTTTATTTACAAACTGATGACCTGTAGAAGTTATTTGAGATCAAATTCGATTTTTTATTCATTTTTTAAGAGACGTAAATGTGTCGAGCTAGCTTCGGTTTACTTCGTAATTTATAGCTCCTAAACCACTCGGTTGATATTTTTTCTGCTGCAAGAGAGTAATTATATGGGTTTTTATTTACAAACTGATGACCTGTAGAAGTTATCTGAGATAAAATTCAAATTTTTATTCATTTTTTAAGAGACGTAACCGTGTCGAGCTTGCTTTGGTTTACTTCAGTGTATAATAATACTGTAATAATGTCCTTTTCTGTCGTCTGTGTATGTTTCCCATACACAGACGAAATTCGTATATCGTAATTTATAGCTCCTAAACCACTTTCAACCATTTCAACCAAAAAATAAATAAAATTATATTCTGCCAATAAACATTCTTCAAAAACATACCCTGGCTACTTCCAATTTACGAGCTGCTGGACGGCAGAGACTGCTGCTGGCAGCCACCATTGTTGTTACAGCTGCAGCCTGCATCAGGTCTCGGTGGATCTTGCTCGCTTCTGTCGGTCCCACTGCTGTGAACTGATGCAGCGTATTTCAGCCTGATCTTGTCCTTACTTCTGAAGCCCATCCTGTGTTCGTTCAGGTCGCTGTCGTTGTAATCCTCCTGACGGAAGTGCACACACTACAAATCACGGAGTTGGTCGTGACGCTTCTGTTGGTGAAATCCTGCCTTTTCAACCGGACAAACCTCACCCAAGCTCTGAAAGCTGGGTTTCTTGGTGCAGGAAATCGATGGACACGATGTCCAGACAAACTGAAGTTCGAACAACTCCCGCACACACAAATATTAACCATTATTGGACCTCTTTCGCTTCAATACAATTCAATCCACAATATTCCTACGCCCCATGACGCTTTGCGCGAAATGTGCACACGACTTCCGGTTGACCGGAAACACCGTTTATTTACATGCGAGTAATACAGTTGAAGACAGTCCAAACTTTGTTGTTTTAGTTCATTAAAAATGTGGGAACACCACTCGTTTTGTTAAAAGAGGAGGGACAAATAAAAAGAAATAACAGATGTGACCTGATCGCGCTGACATAATTTAAAAATACATAAATAGCGAACGCGTTTGCTCCGGCCTCTCGGCTAAGGTTTGTTAGCAGCTATCTCGGCTAAAAATACCGGTCGCATCTGAGATCTATCGTTTTAAGACAGTAAATCTTCCAAAACTCTCATTAATATCCCTCCCCGAATAAAAAGAAATAACAGATGTGACCTGATCGCGCTGACATAATTTAAAAATACATAAATAGCGAACGCGTTTGCTCCGGCCTCTCGGCTAAGGTTTATTAGCAGCTATCTCGGCTAAAAGTACCTGTCGCGTCTGAGATCTATCGTTTTAAGACAGTAAATCTTCCAAAACTCTCATTAATAAACCCTCCCCGAATAAAAAGATGTTACCTGATCGCGCAGACATAATTTAAAAATACATAAATAGCGAACGCGTTTGCTCCGGCCTCTCGGCTAAGGTTTGTTAGCAGCTATCTCGGCTAAAAATACCGGTCGCGCCTGACATATATCATTTTAAGACAGTAAATCATCCAAAACTCTCATTAATAAACCCTCCCTGAATAAAAAGAAATTACAGATGTTACCTGATCGCGCAGACACAGCCATAGAGAAGGATGCAGGAACACTCTTTCTTTGTTTTGGGTCCGTGTTGAAAACACTGTTGTTTTAGCCAAAGATTTAGCTTGGTCCGGTTGTTGGTGCAGCCGCGAACA
>JBBPBX010014497.1:11272-30933 GCA_038048925.1 Garcialebias charrua
ATTCTTCAAAAACATACCCTGGCTACTTCCAATTTACGAGCTGCTGGACGGCAGAGACTGCTGCTGGCAGCCACCATTGTTGTTACAGCTGCAGCCTGCATCAGGTCTCGGTGGATCTTGCTAGCTTCTGTCGGTCCCACTGCTGTGAACTGATGCAGCGTATTTCAGCCTGATCTTGTCCTCGCTTATGAAGCCCATCCTGTGTTCGTTCAGGTCGCTGTCGTTGTAATCCTCCTGACGGAAGTGCACACTACAAATCACGGAGTTGGTCGTGACGCTTCTGTTGGTGAAATCCTGCCTTTTCAACCGGACAAACCTCACCCAAGCTCTGAAAGCTGGGTTTCTTGGTGCAGGAAATCGATGGACACGATGTCCAGACAAACTGAAGTTTGAACAACCCCCGCACACACAAATATTAACCATTATTGGACCTCTTTCGCTTCAATACAATTCAATACAATACAACAACTTCCGACTACGTCGCCTCCTCCTTCTACGTCACGTGTCACGTGACTCCAAAACCGCGTGTTTTTTTAGGCTCAGCGTTTTACCCCTGATTTGTAGCTGTAAGGCTCTTGCTAGTAATTTGGAAAGCAGGGAGGATTACCAAAATTACTGTATTACCTCTAAATATTATTTTTCTGCCCCTAAAACTAATATTAAACATGCACTTTAAGCTTCTTTCTGCCTTTTTAGCTATTACGTATTCAGCTGTTTTTGTGCAAATTTCAGTTTGTTTGTTTTTCAGATAATTTCTTCTTTGTGCTCATTTCTGTTTCTTTCAGTCTAACTGGGCACAAATGAGCTCTCTCCTCTTCCTTCTTTAAAATGTATTTTCTTCACTTCATTTTGATAATCTAAGCTTCTTTCTGCCTTTTCAGCTACTTTTCAGCCTTTTTTTTTGTTTGTTTGTTACTGATTTCAGCCCTTTTTTTAAGCTAATTTATTCATTTTTGGGATCATTTCTCCTTATTAAACCAAATTCAGCAATTATGCTTTCTGCTTTCTTCTGCTGAGCTATGCTTGTTGTTCCTCTACATCTCAGCAAGTTTTTTTAAGCTAATTTCAGCTGTTTTTAGCAAAAAGCATTCACATTGCATTTTGCAGTTTCTCTCTTCTTCACTCTCATATATCGTTCATCTAAATTTGTTGGTATTTGGTGTGAATGCCTGATAATGTGTGCTCCACTTAGTCCTAATTCACGTAATTCTCACTCAGTTGATCATATTACTGTATCGCTCCTCCGTTGCGTATCAGTTTCGGGGAAGAAGAGCACGTGTTCAGTTTAAAAACAGTCGTTTTAATGGGCAGATTAACAGAGGAGGCAGGAAATAGGTTCAGAAATGTCAAACGCACATAATGAAAACCCAATTTAAATATGTTTCTGTAAGCCTATTACTAAAATGAAAACTGTTGGTTAGATTATGCCGGGTGTTTAATGAATCATGTTTTATTTTGCCCTTTTCTCATCTTATTAGCATTCCCAAATAAGATTACGATTGCTTCCCTTGACTGTAAATCCGCCTCCATTTTCCAGCAGTTTCTCTGCTATAAGTACGTTTGTGTGAGATGAGGTTGTGCTGCGGTTCTCTGCTCTGCCTGGATGCTTCATTTATTCCAGTTCAGCTACTTAAGTGAGATCTCAGCTAAAGCTTCACACATAAATAAACATTTTCTAATGCTGCTGCCAGATTACAAATTCTTTTTGTGCATTCTTTTATCTTTTCTTACATTTCCCTGGAGAACCAAGCCACATTGTGGATCTTTGTGCCTTTGGTGAGCTTTATGATGAACCCCACTTAAAAAGTCTTAACACCCAACGTGTCCTTTTGCAACACAGATTCAATGCACAGCAGGTTTTTTGTGAACTATTGAAGTTCTGAGGCAAAATGGGGCCTACATTTTATCTTGTTCAATGTAAAACTAACAGGAAGTTTACCGTAGTTAAAGGCTTTATTAGTTTGACCAAATTGACCAGTGATTAAAACACTGAGTCTTTTCAAGAAATAGTAGATCAGCAAAAGGTACTTTTAGAAGTTTGGATGTTTCAATTTGAAGCTAAGCTGTGGTTTGAAACATCCACAAAGGATTTGAAGCCAAAATGTAAAAAAAATTAGCCACATTTCCTTCAGTTTCAAATATGCCCTTTTTGTTTCATTTAAATATTTAAAGTCTGTCAAATGATAAAAGTGCATGTGATCTGATTACCGGTATACAGACTGAATTGTGAGGTTTTCTCACTAATTAAGACGTAAACACAGAGCTCAGAAGTTTAACCACGGACTGTCTCAGAAGTGATCAGTATGAATAAATTGTGATGAAATCTATGTATGTTGCAAAAATAAAATAAAAGAAGTGGTTCTACATAAGCAGTGAAAATATATAAATTATATTGTAACAATCTGGGACAATTTTTTGATAATGGGATAAAATTAGTATTATAATCCTTTGGTGTGATACATGTATACTGTACCAAGCAGTCAATAGGAATGGACAATGGATTAACACAACTGCGCAAAAAACAAACAAACAAACAAACAAAAAAACTGTGTAGATAGAAACAAAAAGAGCAAAACTGGAATTAAAAAAACTAATCTGGTTGAGATGTGGCAGCTTAAACCAGGGCTGCACAAAGAGTGAAGGGATAATAAAACGTGTGCAGCCTGAGATTCAGCTGATGTAGTGAAGCAAGTTATTCTAACAGTGTGTTGCTTATTTAAGCTTATGAGACTGGAAAATTTCCACATCTCCCTAAATCCTGAAGCTTTTCTCAAACGCATGAATAAAGCAGATGACTTGTTGTAAACAAATAAACCACAAGCTGGAAAACAATACTGTAACTGGGTGCATAAGAATATTATGTACAGTACAGTCGTCCCTCACTATACCACAGTTCACTTCTTGTAGCTTTACGGTATCGCAGGTTTTTAAATCCGTTTTTTTATATTGTGTGTACTGCACATGTTGTGCAGTACTGTACATTCATCTCATCATCATCTTCATTGACAAAGTGTTTAAGAGCATATGAAGTGTTTATACGAGTGGGAAAGGTTTGTAGGAGTGTGGGACAGGTTTATGAAGCCTTAACAAAATAAATACTAGAAAAATTGCATTTCCTGTGAAAATGCAGTGTGAATGCTTATTGCTGAAAAACAGCTGAAATGAGTTAAAACATGCTGAATTATAGCTGAAATGTAAGCACACGCCTTAGTGAGCAAAAGAAAGCAGAAAGAACATATTTGCTGAATTAGGTTTAAATAAGCAGAAATGAGCCCAAAGATTAGGAAATTAGCTAAAAAGCTGAAATTTGCTAAAAAAAAAAAAAAACAGTTAAAAAAGTAGCTGAGAAGGCAGAAACAGCTGAAACTAGCAGAAATAAGCAGAAAGGGGCATAACAAGCTGAAAATAGTCGAAAGAAAAAAGGTAGAACAAGTTTAAATTAGCAGAAGGAAGTGAAGAGAGCATGTTTTTACCCATACTGAAAGAAGCTAAAATTAGCAAAAAAAAAGCTGAAATTAGCAACAACAACAAAAACAGCTGAAAAGTACCGGTAGCTAAAAAGGCAGAAAGAAAATTAAATTACAAGAAAGAAGTTGAGAGAACACATATTTGTTGAATTAGGTTGAAAAAGGTTAAAATGAGTGCGACAAACATCTGAAAAAGTTAAAATTAGCATAAGAACAGCTAAATAACTGAAATAACAACAAAAAAAAGCTGAGGTTTGCAGAAATAAGCTGAAAGCAGCATAATAAACTGAAATTAGCTGAAAGGAGTTAGAAGAAGCACAATAATGTTGTAGTTAGCTGAAAATTTTAAAAGCAACAGATCAAACTAGTCTCAGGTGCTCTGATGCATGCTCAATAATCCAGGTAGAAAAGTCTCAGGTACTACTACCCAAAACATTAGAAGGATATTTGTAAAATTTAGTGAATTGTAGTTTTTACTTTTATTTTTATTGTCAGTTGGCTGATCGAAGGTAGTTTGACTCTAAATGTTATAGATATGCAATGTATACATTTTTTGGCAAGTTTCAGTCAAATTTATCTAGGGGCTCATGAGCTATTTTGCTAACACACTCACATATGAACACACAGAAGCAAAAACATAACTTCCTCTTTGTCATTTGGTGCTGCAGGATAATGACTGTACATCAAAAGTGACACACAAAAAAAAAGTCAAACTCATCTGAGTCAGGCCCTAGAGTTCAGACTATCCCCAAGAAATGTTTTAAATTATTTTAACACATTTAATATTTTAAATGTACTGTTGAATTATTTTCTGTACAGACGTTATTTTGATGCATAGTAATGTTTCTGCTGTAACAACTGTGTGATGATGTTCCACTGAGTTTTCAGAGAGTCGTGCTATGAAAGCTTGTTTTAAATCCATGAAAAATATCAGTCCAGATTGAATATCTTCTGTACAGTAAACACTATTTTTGGTTTTATCTTCAAACACTGGTGTTGATCCTTTGTGTTTCTCTCCCTCTCCTCCTTTCACTGGGCTTCTCTTCATTTTCTCCTCCTGTCCCTGACAAGTGCACTCAAAGCTCCAAAACAGAGTCGACGACAACGCAGACACACCAGGTCTAGTCTAGTGAACCGCTGGGGTACATATTCATTTGGCATTAATAAAAATAAAGACATGATGGTAATTAGTTTGGTCCCATTTTTAGACTCAGAAAAGAACAGTTGTTTAGCTTTTCATGGATCTTAGTAATAATTTGCTGCTCTGATCCCTTACAACTGAACTCCCGGAGCCAGACAAGTTGTGGATTCAGACAAAGTCATTTAGCATGCAGATTAATGCAGCTCCTGCAGGAGTCAGCTTATCAAACACGTTTAAATCACACACACTTACAATTTAGTTAGAGCTATTAAACAAAGGACGTAACACAAAAGTAGCTCATTGGTGCAGTTTGCCTCTTCAAATACCCTTTCGCATTAAAGCATAAATTGTATAAAGCATTTATACTCTCTGACTGAAGTGAAAATTGTGGAATCTGCTTCTTTTTTGCAGTTATACCCATGGATGAGTCAGCCATATTTCTCTAATTAAAATAATCAAAGTCCTGCTGTCAGGTTGGCTCGCTATGAGCGCTGTTGTGGTTTGTGTTTAATTGCTTTTGCATTTTAATGTTTGAGCTATCTCTGAGTGTGCAGACGAGTACAGGTGTGTGTATGTGCATGAAAGGCTTTTCATGCAGAACAGGATTGTAGGCCAAGAACACTAAGCGAGTTTGTGTTAGTCTGACCATCAATGCTCCTTCTACTGACTCTGCTGCACGCTTGAATGTCTTTCAATTTAAGTCCCTCGGATAACTCCGCGTGCTCTCCCTCTCTCACAGAGATAAAAGTTGAAATATAATAAATGACTTTGCAACTTTACTCATATTTTGGCTCCAGCTTCTTTTTTCTTTAAGTGCACGGTCATGTTTTTCTGCTTTGTTCACATTTTCTCACTCATTTGTCAATGTCTGTGAATAAATTCCTTCTCGTTTTACAAATAAAGACATTTTTTGGAACCATGAAACATAACGTTATTTACATCCAATGGCTGTTATTGTAGTGATTAATCATAAATACCAGTGTGCATTTATTATATATATATATATATTTATTCATTTATTTATTTATTTATTTATTTATTTCCAATCTTTTGATGTGAAAGACCTAAACTTTAGATACCGGTACCTATAGAAGTTAAGAAACAGAGACAGACAATGTGTGACTGCTTTATTGAGGAAAGTAGAATTGTGTTGCAGTCATAGTTTTTAGGTTTGTGTGGTATTTTGTAATTTATGTTGATTTCTTGTAAGATATATATATATTTTTTGTATGTATCTGGTTGTCCAAATACTTATTTAAAACATGTTCAGTTGATCCAAATTCTGCTGCCAGAGTCTTAAAGGCTCAGTATGCAGCTTTTTAACCCCCTGGCACTAAGAAACATTTTGAACGGAGACACGTTTCTAGTCCCTCCTCACTCAGAGCCATATATGACTCAGCTCCACCTCACTCGCGCTGCATCCTGGAATGCTCCGCCTCCTCGACATGTCCCGTTTCTGCGCTGCAATGTTCTGTGATTATGTGTTAATAAAACCTTCTAAAAAATAAAATAAAAACATGGACCACTGGTCCAGCAAAACAAAAACACCCTGAAACCTGCAGAGCTTCACACAGCCACGTTGGACATGATTTAATTCGCTCGTGACAAATTGATCCACTTCCTCATATCTGTCAGTGCAGGTCTGGAGGGGAGGAAGCGATCACTTGACTTTTGGCAAAAAAAAACAAAATAAAAGTTCAGAGCAGGGATGAAGAAGGGATATTTAATACATTTGTGTCACATACAAAACAGTTTTGCATCGCTTTGAAATTATTTCAACAAGAACCTGCGCGGCCGCTGCGGGGCTCGCTGCGGGGCTCGCTGCGGGGCTCGCTGCGGGGCTCGCTGCGGGGCTCGCTGCGGGGCTCGCTGCGGGGCTCGCTGCGGGGCTCGCTGCAAGCTGACAGGTGGGGGCGTGGGTTGGGGAGGGTGGTCGTGGGTTAGGGGGTGAAAAGTAAGAAGCTCTGTTTTTATTGGCTGGTAGTAAACTCTGTTTTTATTGGCTGGTTAACCGCGGGGCGCTCTTGGCTTTTTATAAATGCTTTTATTACCACTGGGAGATGCCAGAGGACTATAGTTTTTTTTGAGAGATTACATGTCAAAGATCAATGTATCAGGAGATAAGGGCAGAGTGAAGAAATATGTTTAAAAAATAAACTACATACCCTAGCTTTAACTTGACTCACCGTGACTCAACGAGGCTAGCCTGTATAAATAAAGGTTGAATGAATGAAAAGTAACATGGTGTTTGATAAATATGTCCCCAAATGGCAGATCAAAGAACACAAGGACAAGCAAGTACAAAAAGTGATTGTTTATTTACAGTGCTGGAACGGGTTTTGGCTGTGGGGAGAGAAGAGGAGAGTCGGTGAATATCTTGGGTTTGGATGATCCTTTTAAAACAACTGAGATGATTGCAGTAGTCGTTCTTACTGTGGAATGTGATTGCAGGTGGCATCGAAGCTATGGGTTCACGGAGGGCGAGATCCAGAGGAGGTGAAGAGTCCAAGAAGTAAGTACTGATCAAAGGTGGGGAGTGGTGGAGATGTCCAGAGTGTAGTCCTTCAGTTATGGTTTTGGTGTGCAGGATTGGCAACCAGACGCAGAAGACGAGCGGGCAGGGCGAACGGGAGCCAAGGCAATCAATGTTCGAGCGTTAGCTGAACGTCTGGTTGTGGTTTAAGTAGAGCAGGAGGTGCAGATCTAGATGGCAGGTGCAGGTGTGGCTAATCAAGTGATTAGCTGCTGAGGGAGATTGTAGGAGGAGGATGCAGGGAATCCTACAGTACCCCCTCCTCAAACATCGCCTCTAGGCGATTTCTTGTCCGAGTGGTCCCTGTAAAAAGAAGAGATAAGGGAGGGGTCCAGAATGAAGGATCGAGGGACCCATGATCGTTCCTCGGGGCCATAGCCCTCCCAATCCACTATGTACTGGAGCTGCCGGCCTCTGCGACGAACGTCCAGCAGGCGCCTGACGGAGTAAACAGGGTCATCGTTGATAAAACGGGGCAGGGGAGGAGGGTTGGCGGAGGGTGAAGTGAGCTGACGGAGACGGGTTTAATCTGAGAGACATGGAACGTAGGATGGATTTGCAGGGTGGGAGGTAGTTGTAGACGGACTGCTGCAAGATTGATAATTCTGAGAATGGGAAAGGGGCCAATGAACCTGGGGGCCAACTTCCTGGGAGTGTCCTTCAATTTAATGTCTCTGGTAGACAACCAAACCTTCTGCCCCACCTAATACTTGGGAGCAGAAGAACGGTGTCGGTCGGCAAACCGCTTGTTTTGTTCAGCCGTCCTGAGGAGAGCTGCTCTGATCTGGCGCCAAATCCTGCGACAACGACGAAGATGATGCTGGACAGAGGGAACAGAAATGTTAGTTTCTTGTGAGGGAAACAAGGGTGGGGAGGATCCCAAGGAGGCTTCGAAAGGGGACAGACCTGTGGCGGACGAAACTTGAGAATTATGTTCATACTCAACCCAAGGCAGGTGTTGGCTCCAGGTAGTCGGGTTATGTTTAATAACGCACCTCAAAGTGGCCTCCAGCTCTTGGTTACACCTCTCAGTCTGCCCGTTAGACTGAGGGTGATAACCCGATGTCAGGCTGGAGGTGGCTCCCAAGGCTTGACAGAAGGCTTTCCAAACTTGGGAGATGAACTGAGGGCCTCTGTCGGAGACAATGTCAAGGGGTATACCATGCAAACGAAAAACATGTTTAACCAAGATCTGGGCCGTCTCAGATGCTGAGGGTAGTTTTACCAGAGGTATGAATTGTGGCGCTTTGGAAAAATGGTCGATGATAGTACACACAACAGAATTACCCTCAGAAACTGGTAGTCCAGTGACGAAGTCTAGGGCTATGTGGGACCACGGACACCCAGGCGTAGGGAATGGAAGGAGGAGACCTACTGGGGGTTTAGTCTTATTACATGCACAAGTGGTGCAGGCAGACATGTATTGTCTGACGCCCTCTCCACCAAGTGTCTCCATTCTTCAAGGGCCATCTTGATGACCAGCAGTTCTCTGTTACCATTGTAATTCCTCTCCGCGGGGATCAGATGCCGAGAAAAGAAGGCACAGGGGTGAATCTTACCATCTGTAGGGGATCTCTTTGAGAGCACCGCACCCACACCTGTAGCAGACGCGTCCACCTCCACACTGAACTGCTGATGGGGGTCCGGGTGGGAAAGGACGGGGGCGGACGAAAATAGTCTCTTCAGTTCCTGGAAGGCGGCCTCCGCCTCTGGGGACCAGATACATTAACGGATGGGAGAGGTGAGTTGTGTTAATGGTGAGGCTACCTGACTGTAGTTTTTGATGAAGCGTCTGTAGAAAGTTGGAAAACCCAGGAACTGTTGAAGCTGTCTTCTGTCCTGGGGTGTGGGCCACTCTGCCACTGCTTTTGTTTTCTCTGGGTTGGATCGAACCTGTCCTTCCTCAAAATTTAACCCCAGAAAAGTCACAGAAGGTGCAGAGAATTCACATTTTTCAGCTTTTATGTACAATTTGTTCTCCAGGAGCCTCAGGAGAACTGCTTTGACATGTCCAGTGTGCTGAGTGGGGTCCTTAGAGAAAATCAAAGGTAAACAAACACAAAATCATCCAGGAAATCTCTCAGAACATCATTGATCAGGTTTTGAAAAACGGCAGGGGCATTAGTGAGACCAAAGGGCATGACCAGGTATTCATAGTGTCCAAGGGGGGTTCTTAAAAGTGGTCTTCCATTCGTCCCCTTCTCAAATTCTCACTAAGTGGTAGGCGTTGCGGAGATCAAGTTTTGTGAATACTTTGTAGTCTCAAAGCCGTTCAAACACAGAGTCGATTAGAGGAAGGGGATACTTATTCTTAAAGCTGCAATCTGCAGTTCTGTAGTCCAGTCTGTAAGTTGTCTGAAAATATATTTTTAACATATTTCTTCACTCTGTCACTATCTCCTGACAGACTGATGTTAGACAAAGTAATCTCTGAAAAAAACTATAGTCCCTTGCTTCTCTAAAAGCATTTCTAAAAAGCCACAGTGACCCGCCGTTAACCAGCCAATAAAAACAGAGTTTTTAACCAGCCAATAAAAAGAGAGCTTCTCACTTCTCACGCTCCTAACCCACGCCTCCTAGCCCCCGCGGCCACTCAGGTTCTCGTTCAAAGTATTGCAAAGCGATGCAAAACTGTTTTGTATGTGACACAAATGTATTAAATTCCCCTTCTTCATCCCTGATCTGGACTTTTCTTTTGTTTTTTTGCCAAAAGTCAAGTGATCGCTTCCTCCTCCACTGATCCATGACTGAAAAGATGAGGAAATGGATGAATTTGTCACGAGCGAATTAAACTCGGGTTCAACGTGGCTACAAGAGGCTCTGCAGATTTCATGGTGTTCTGGTGTGCTGGACCAGCACTCCATGTTTTTATTTTATTTTTAGAACGTTTTATTAACATATAATCACAGAACTTCGCAGCGTCTGCCACAGGACATGCATTGGAGGCGGAGCATTCAGAAACTGCAGCGAGTGCAAGAGGGAGCAGAACCATATATGGCTCTGAGTGGGGAGGGACCAGAATGCTTTGCCTGTTGAAAATTTTCCTAAGTGCTGTGTTCTACAAAAACTTCAGAGTGCAGCTTTAACTGTGAGGTTTTTAAGTCCTCTGAAGTCAATGTTGGGTTTCAAAGTCTTATCCTTCTTGGAAACGAAGAAGAACCCTGCCCCGAAGGGAGAAGTAGATGGGCGGATTATGCCTGACTTTAAAGATTCCTCTATGTATTGCCTCATTGTCTCCCTCTTGGAGCCCGACAGATTGTACAGTCTACTAGATAGCAGAGGCGCACCAGGAAGGAGATCTATTGGGCAAGCATAGGGTCTGTGAGATGGTACGGAGATGGCTTTTTGTTTACTAAAGACTGGGGCAAGAGTATGATAGATGGAGGGCACCTTGGAAAGGTCAATCTCTTCCTTACTGGGGGGTGAGAAGGACCCAGAAGAGATGGCAGAATGTAAACAATCGACTGAACAGGCCTCGCCCCATCGTTCAATCAGGTTATTTTTCCAATTAATTTGAGGGTTGTGCTTTAATATGTAGGATATATGGTCAGTATTAAACTGACACACTTTACCTTAATTCATTACTTATTCAGGTTGAATAGTAATTCACGGATTCTATTTCTTTTCAGGATTAACATAACAACTTTTTGTGATCATGAATGATGAAAGTAAACCAGAAACCATGAAGTGACAATGGAAATGTTAATTGTAGTTGGCATGTCAGAGACACTGCCTTTTATTTAAAATAAATCAACTAAAATTAACATCATGTACACTTGATTGACTGATTTCAATTTCTTGCATTTACTCGTCAGCAAATTTAATTGTGAACAACAGACACAAGTAATGGGATGATATATTTACTTATATCCGTAGGCATTTAGCTTAAAGTTTAGTTACCAGCTTAGGATGGATTAGGGAGAAGTTTAAGAGAAATAGGAGGATGGATAGATGGGAGTTGAAAAGGGCTGGAGCTTCAACCCCCATCATGAGCACCTTCTACAGAGGTGCCATAGAAAGTGTCCTGACCAGCTGCATCACTGTGTGGTTTGGTGCATGTACTGCATCCTGCCGCAAGAGCCTCCAGCGCATTGTGAGAGCAGCTGAGAAGATCGTGGGCACCTCCTTGCCCTCACTGCAGGACTTACACAGCAAACGCCTCACTCGGAAAGCCCACCGCATGGCAGGTGATCCCACACACCCACTACACAGCTGCTTCAGACTGCTGCCATCAGGAAGGAGACTGAGGAGTCTCCAGGCTCGAACCAGCAGACTGAGAGACAGCTCTGTTCATCAGGCAGTCAGAATGCTAAACACTCTGCCTGCTCTGCCTCCCCTCCCATTTGAACTGCCTTAACACTAAAACTTTCTCACATATTATCACTCAACACAAAGTTTTTAACACTAGACTCTGTGTCACCAAACGGGTTTTCACTAAACTCTCGGTCATGTGCTCATACAGTTTGCACTACTTCTCATAATTGCACTAATGTCTGTATTACATCACTGCCTATAATCATAATACTGTTTACATTCTCTGTTTACATTTATTAATACTGTTTACTTTTATTACTACTGCTTACATGTAATTACTACTGTTTACATTTATTTACACTACTTTAATATCTACACCACTGCTGGTACATATACAGTGTGCTCTGAACGGTCTTATTTAGGGATGCCCAATGTGCCTTACTGCATATGCCACTTTTTGCCTCTACAACAACATCAACTACTACCTCATACATATACTGTGTACATTGACTCATACGCTGCTTTGCCACTTTGCAAATGTCAATGCTAGAAACCTTTAGTTTATTTTAGTTATACTTTTTATACTCTTTTTTTATACCACTATGCAAAAAAAAAAAAAAAAACACAGGACAGTGTTAGTTTTACTATTTTTATGCTTATGTCTATTATTATATGTTTCAGTGTTTCAATGTTTAGATGTTTACTGTTGCACCGAGGGACTGAGAGAAACGCAATTTCGGTCCTGTGTATGTCCTGCACTGTACATATTGCAGATCTGACAATAAAGTTGACTTTGACTTTGACTTTTTTGAAAGGAAGTTAATAATCTTGAGTGTATGACCAGAAATGACACTCTCCATCAGACTTCTGCTGAACTCCAGGTATGTTTGTAAACAGCTGACTCATTACCTTTAAGACAACAGTCTGGTAAAGAGAAGGCACCAGCCTTTCAGACACACAGAGTCCTTGCAGGTCCGGTGCGTCCAAACTGGTTCTTGTTTACTTTCAACGTCTCCTGTTGTTCGCATGGATTGTCAGAAGTAGTGGCACTTTCTGGTTGACTTCAAAATAAAATATTTCTCGAAGGAAAATTCATTAAAAGTGGAGCTTACGCTCCGTTCGGTTTTCACAGCAGTCGTGCGGTGAAACCTTGTTGATGTAACGGATCATTGACGCTTGACTCCGTCCACCAACTCCTGGGAGAAGAACATGATTGCTCTTACTCGGCATCCAGACTGAGCGTTCAAGGAAGTGAACGCTTTTTACTAAAAGTGTTGACATTAGATCCTCAGTCTCCTGATTGGTTCGTGGAACAGTGGAAGGGAGCTAGTCACGTCAAAGAGTTCACTTGACACTATCTTCAGTCAGGTAGTGAAGGTCAGTTTAGAAGAACAGAGAGGGAATTTAGAGAAAGTGAGAAGAATTGAGGAGCCAGTTATAAGTTGGCGTGAAGCAACTTTTCAAGGTAAACAGAAGAATGTGATGTTTTTACTGTGATCAAACAGAAAGCCGGGCTGCAGGTACGCACAGAAGAACTTTGCATGACCAGTTCATCTCTCCCAGTTTTTACAAACACATCTCCAAATCCGAGGCCATGGTCTTGAGCCGGAAAAGGGTAGCGTGCCCTCTCCGGGTCGGGGAGGAGGTCCTGCCCCAAGTGGAGGAGTTTAAGTATCTCGGGATCTTGTTCACGAATGAGGGAAAACTGGAGCGTGAGATCGATAGGCGGATAGGTGCAGCGTCCGCAGTGAAGCGGGCGCTGTACCGGTCTGTCGTGGTGAAGAGAGAGCTGAGTCAAAAGGCAAAGCTCTCAATTTACCGATCGATCTACGTTCCCACCCTCATCTATGGTCATGAGCTTTGGGTTATGACCGAAAGAACAAGATCTCGGATACAAGCGGCTGAAATGAGTTTTCTCCGCAGGGTGGCTGGACTCTCCCTTAGAGATAGGGTGAGAAGCTCAGTCATCCGGGAGGGACTCGGAGTAGAGCCGCTGCTTCTCCACATCGAGAGGAGCCAGTTGAGGTGGCTCGGGCATCTGGTTAGGATGCCTCCTGGACGCCTCCCTGGTGAGGTGTTCCGGGCATGTCCCACCGGGAGGAGACCCAGAGGAAGACCCAGGATACGCTGGAGGGACTATGTTTC
Source organism: Garcialebias charrua (assembly GCA_038048925.1). Taxonomy (NCBI): domain Eukaryota; kingdom Metazoa; phylum Chordata; class Actinopteri; order Cyprinodontiformes; family Rivulidae; genus Garcialebias; species Garcialebias charrua. Next base: position 24,813 of record JBBPBX010014497.1, read on the forward strand.
TCGGCTGGCCTGGGAACGCCTTGGGATTCCCCCAGAGGAGCTGCTCCAAGTGGCTGGGGAGAGGGAAGTCTGGGCCTCCCTACTTAGGCTGCTACCCCCGCGACCCGACCCCGGATAAGCGGAAGAAAATGGATGGATGGATGGACATCTCCTTCAATAAATAAAGAAGCTGACACGAAAAAACTCTTTAAACGTGATCAGAAGACAAATATGAGCTGTTGCAAACAAACAGAAAACCGTTATCAAAGTCAAAGTCAAAGTCAACTTTATTGTCAGAACTGCAATATGTACAGGACAGTGGTGGGCAACGCTAATCAGAAAATTAGTTCCACAATTTCTAAAACGCTTATTAATTTTTTTAGGTCCACAATTTCAAAAGCACAAATGTCTTATGAAAATTAGGGGAAGCTAATCTAATCCGCTATTTATATTCGACAATTGGTAGCCGGCAGCGTTATGCAATATTTGCACTACACTGCCAACTGAAAAGTAACTAAAATGATCCTAAAAGGATGAAATTACAAAAATCAAAGGATTTATTTAATACTTTACGTACATATATTCTATTCGGCCACGAAATTAACAAAAAAGAGAATGATCTTTTAATCCCTAAGACCACTTTTAAAATCTCAAATACACGGGTGTGTCGCCACCGCATTTATACATAAAAGTAACCCAAATACATAAAACTAACGACTCACCGTCGAGTGGTGGACACAAAACACACAATAAAATCCTCCGGCCGCGTTAATTTGGCTTGAAACAGCGGGGTTCTCTGCGGATTTATCCAACCCAGCACAACCAGCTAGCCACAGAGTTAGCGTCCAGTTCACCTCTGACCCGGAAGATGTCAAGATTCTATAGGCAGTCAACAGATTTAATGAAAAGTAACTAAAATACATAAAACTAACGACTCACCGTCGAGTGGTCGACACAAAACACACAATAAAATCCTCCGGCCGCGTTAATTTGGCTTGAAACAGCGGGGTTCTCTGCGGATTTATCCAAGAAACCCAGCACAACCAGCTAGCCACAGAGTTAGCGTCCAGTTCACCTCTGACCCGGAAGATGTCAAGATTCTATAGGTAGTCAACAGATTTAATGAAAAGTAACTAAAATACATAAAACTAACGACTCACCGTCGAGTGGTCGACACAAAACACACAATAAAATCCTCCGGCCGCGTTAATTTGGCTTGAAACAGCGGGGTTCTCTGCGGATTTATCCAAGAAACCCAGCACAACCAGCTAGCCACAGAATTAGCCCCCGAGTTCACCTCTGACCCGGAAGATGTCAAGACGGTGAGGGAGGGGAAAAAGGCAAAACAAGCAGCTACGGAGCCAGCATAAGAGCTTCTAAATAAGTTTATTCGTTTTTACTGATAGATAATTAGTTATTAGCGGTATTGCATTTTAAATAAAAATAGCACAAATCCGCTTATGAATTATAAAAGTTAGTCACTCCGCTGTTACGCTGACAAAAACGTTAGGTCCGCTGTAAGCGGATTAGCGCATTAGCGGTCCCAAGCGTTCATTTGCCCACCTTTGGTACAGGACATACACAGGATTGAAATTGCTTTTCTCTCAGTCCCTCGGTGCAACAGTAACCATTTAAACACTAAAACACTGAAACGTTTAATAAACATAAGCATAAAATAGTAAAAGTGTAACACTGTCCTGAGTTTTTGCATAGTAGTATAAAAGTATGAAAATTTACACCAACACTAAAACACTAAACATTTAATGAACATAAGCATAAAATGAAATAATAAAAGTGTAATACTGTCCTGAGTTTTTGCATAGTAGTATAAAAAAGTATAAAAAGTATATCTATAAAATAAACTGAAGGTTCTAGCATTGACATTTGCAAAGAGTGGCAAAGCAGCATATGAGTTAATGTACACAGTATATGTATGAGGTAGTTGATGTTGGTATAGAGGCAAAGTGGCATATGCAGTAAGGCACATTGGGCATCCTTAAATAAGGCTGGTCAGAGAATACTGTATATGTATCAGCAGTAGTGTAGATATAAAAGTAGTGTAAATGTAAACAGTAGTAATAATACAGCTTATACAGCTGCACCTGCTGGCAGCGAACTCTCCATGAACCCTGCAGCCCCGCCTCCCCGCACGGTGGAGAGGGCACGCTCTGACAGGTGTTTCAGACTTCAGAGCGGTAAGCTGTTTAAATGTTACAGAGACCCTTCTATTCTCTCACAAACTATTAAACCACATGAACCTGCGCTGAGCAGGGCATTTTCATTTTGTCCTCCTGTTAACCAAGCTGAAACAAGCACAGGTAAGAACCATGATGTAATGGCTGTCCATCAGCCCTTTCAAATCAAGCCTCCCATGGGTCATTGCAGAGAATATCCGCGTGGCAGCGGTAGAGGCTTACCAACCCATTTTTGCCTGCCAGTCAAAGCACTCAGGCTTCTCCCCTAACAACACACAGCGCTGCGTGGCTGGAAGTCTGCAGGCTGAACAAATGGTTAAAACAAGTGATCTGCAAGGCTTACACTCTACAGTTTTTCAAGAGCGCCACCAAAATTCAAAGGGGTGTTCGAAACGAAGCTTACATCCCCAGAAAAGGGAGTAGCCCTTCAGTCAGAACTGAAGGAGCTATTATTAAAAGACGTGATCTCCCAAGTCCCGTTGAGAGATGAGAAAGCCGGTTTTTATTCAAAATACTTCCTGGTCCCAAAGAAGTCCGGCGGACTCAGACCGATTCTGGACTTGTCAATTTTTAACAAATATATCATGGAACATCCCTTCCATATGCTCATGATAAAACGTGCTCTCGAATTTGTAACGAGGGGGGAGTGGTTTGTGTTAATCGATCTGAAAGACGCTTACTTTCACATCCCAATAATAAGCAAACACCAGAGGTTCCTCAGGTTTGCATTTCAAGGGGTTTGTTACCAGTACAAATGCCTCCCGTTCGGGTATGCGCTGGCCCCCCTGCACCTTTTCAAGTGCATCGAGGCGGCGTTGCACCCACTGAGATCAAAGGGCATGAGAATTATTTTCTGCTTAGAAGACCTCTTGCTTTTATGTCGCTCGGAAGAGGAAGCACAGACACAAACAGCTGTCTTGGTGAGACACTTGTCTCATCTGGGCTTCACCATAAATTGTAAAAAGAGTTCTGTGACCCCATCTCAGCAAATAACATTCCTGGGGGTGGACCACTGCCCAACCAGCATGCTAGCTGTCCTGTCGGATCAGAGGAGAGAATCTCTGACATCACTATTTCAGTGCGTTCAGCCTCACCGGACGGTATCAGCACTAATAATAATGAAATTATTGGGAATGATGGCTGCAGCGCACACAGTAGTCCCACTAGGCTTACTACACATGTGCAGGCTGCAGAGGTGGTACAATCATTTGGGAATCGATCCAGTACGTAACAAACAACGCCTGCTCACGGTCCAACCCTCGTTGGGGACGGACCTAATCTACTGGAGGGAATCCCACTTCCTTAATGGAGGGAGTCCCCTTGGGCAAAGTGATATCACTAACGTCAGTATTTATGGACTCGTCCCTTTCCGGATGGGGCGGAACTTGTCTGTCACAGTCAGTTGGGGGGCGTGGCCAACCGACACATCCTTTCACATAAATGTTCTGGAGCTCCTGACAGTCCACAAAGTCCTCAAACACCTTGTACACCTGATCAGGGACCACCACGTGTTTGTGCACACCGACAACAGGGCCGCAGCGGCGTACATCAACTGCCAGGGCGGGGTCCGTTCAGTCCAGCTGCTGAACACAGCCAGAAAACTGTTCTGCTGGGCACGCACACACCTCAAATCGCTAAAAGCGATCTATATTCCCAGCATGCTAAACCAAGGAGCAGATATTATGTCCAGAGGAGGTCCACTGGACAGGGACTGGACATTTCACCCGGACCTAATCTCACAAATCTGGAGCAGGTTTGGGAAGGCGGAAGTGGACCTAATGGCTACTCGAGAGAACTCTCAGTGCCCTCTGTTCTTCTCCCTGAGCCCTCAGGACACTCCCCCGCTGGGAGTGAACGCATTTGTACACAAACCATGGCCCAGAACGCTGATTTATGCCTTTCCTTCAGTTCCCCTGTTACCAGCTCTGCTGGAGAGGGTGAGAGAGGAAAAAGTATCAATGATCCTGATCCCTCCGGAGCGCTCGAATGCACCATGGTTTCCGGTGTTGCAACAGTTAACCAGTCGCTCTTGGAAACTGCCTTGGAGAGACGATGCTCTCCTCCAGGTAGGGGGAGCAATCAAGAGCTTTCCTGTAATAGGCCAACATCTGTTGGCCTAGTTGCTGAACGTGAAAGTTTAGAAAATCTTGGGTTTTCTAAATAGTTATATGCACAATCCAGGGAGCTCGTGCAAAATCCACCACGGCTGTTTAGGCGTCTAAATAGTCTGCTTTTCAGTGATGGTGCCTAAGAAAACAGATGGACCCATCTTCATGCTCTCTGGGTTCCATCTTATCATATTTACAGTTATTACTGGACAAGAATTTAGATTTTAGCACGATTAAAACTTATGCTACAGCGATGTCTTCCTGTCACGTGGGGTTCAATGATAGAACAGTGTTTAATCATCCCTTAATGAAATGTTTTATAAAAGGTGCACGTTACCTTAGACCAATATCACGTTCCTTGACTCCACAATGGGACTTAGTTACTATGCTGAGTTCATTAACTAAAGATCCATTCGAGCCGTTGGATCAGATATCGTTTAAGTATCTATCCTTTAAAACAGCTTTGTTGTTAGCTCTAACATCAGCCAAAAGAGTAAGTGACTTGTCAGGCCTGTCCATCTCTTCTTCCTGTTAAGAAATTCAAGGAGATGGAAGTTCAGCGGAACTTAGGCCGAATCCTGTTTTTATTCCTAAAAACATATCGAGCTCATTCAGGTCCAGAATCATCACGTTGGACGGTTTTTGCCATCCTCCTCACAAAGTGCAGAGGAAAAACATCTGCACCTGCTTACCCAGTGCGAGCACTAAAGTGTTATGTGGAACGGACTGCTGCAATGCGTAAATCTGATAAATTATTTGGGCATTTCAGAGAACAATCTCCGGGTCAACCTTTGACTCTTTCATTGTTTGTCACGTTGGTTATTTGAAGCCATCTCACATGTTTACAGCTCTTCTGGCCTTCAGCATCCTGAAGGAATCAGAGCTCACTCTATCAGAGGGGTTTTCAGCTTCGACAGCTCTACACAAGGGAGTCTCTGTGCAGGACATCTGTTCTGTGGCCTCGTGGTCATCACTGACCACCTTCATCTGTTTTTTTTTATTACAAGATGTCTCCAGCCCTCACTGACGCATTCTGTTCTCAGAGTAATGGCAGAGTGATTGTTTTTTAACCAAACAATGAATAAAATAAATCAGATAAGAAGGAGGAACATCAATAATCATTATTGATGAAACGACACAGTCTTGTCTCTGCCTTAATTGACAGCTGTTGTTTTCGGTCCAAATATTCCTTCAATCAGGACTAATCCTTCTTGGTAACACCTCTTCACTGGTTCTGAATAGACATTTATTCAGCTAACATCAGGTACTGAGGTTTGCACACCTGTTATTCATATGCACTTTTCTGCTTCGATTGATGGTGCGTAATTATGCTTGTTTGAGGTTTTGGCGGTTGCCAGAGTGTGTTGTGGTTCTCGATCAGACCCAGTGAGGCATGGACCATATCCTGCTCTACCTTTAAACCCAATAAACATAGCTTTTAAAGAGCAGAGCTTACACGAAATAGAACATTGGTTACGTATTGTAACCCCAGATTATATGAGTGTAAGCATAGCCCTTTAAAACCGGGGCCTCACTGGCTCTCAATGGCAGAAGAAAAATAATTGCCTTTGGGAGACGATTGCCAGTCATGGGGCGTCCTTATACAGACTGTGCGGTGTCCCACAACAGGTGGGCATAGACTAAAAGTCCTCAGTTTTTTTACGTGAAGCGAGGGATTAACCCAATAAACGTAGCTTTTAAAGGGCTACACTTACACTCATAGAATCTGGGGTTACAATATATAACCAACGTTTCTGTCCATAAGGCTGACACATTGTCCAGTTTTAAGACTGGGTTCAAGATTTTCCTTTTTGATAAATCCTATAATTAGGGTTGGAT
>JBBPBX010014498.1:0-10449 GCA_038048925.1 Garcialebias charrua
GGGTCGGGTCGCGGGGGTAGCAGCCTAAGTAGGGAGGCCCAGACTTCCCTCTCCCCAGCCACATGGAGCACGAACTGATGAAGCCAGTAGGACCACATCATCTGCAAAAAACAGAGAAGCGATTCTAAGGTCACCAAAACGGATCCTCTCAACACCTTGGCTGCGCCTAGAAATTCTGTCCATAAAAGTTATGAACAGAATCGGTGACAAAGGGCAACCTTGGCGGAGTCCAACTCTCACCGGAAACGAGCCTGACTTACTGCCGGCAATGCGGACCAAGCTCTGACACCGGTCGTACAGGGACCTAACAGCCCTTATCAAAGGGCCTGGTACCCCATACTCCCGGAGTACCCCCCACAGAACCCCCCGAGGGACGCGGTCGAATGCCTTCTCCAAGTCCACAAAACACATGTAAACTGGTTGGGCAAACTCCCACGCACCCTCCAGGACCCTGCTGAGGGTGTAGAGCTGGTCCAGTGTTCCACGACCAGGACGAAAACCACACTGCTCCTCCTGAATCCGAGGTTCGACTATCCGACGGACCCTCCTCTCCAGAACCCCTGAATAGACCTTACCAGGGAGGCTTAAGAGTGTGATCCCCCTATAGTTGGAACACACCCTACGGTCCCCCTTTTTAAATAGGGGAACCACCACCCCAGTCTGCCAATCCAAGGGAACTGCCCCCGATGTCCACGCGATATTGCAGAGTCGCGTAAGCCAACACAACCCTACAACATCCAGAGCCCTAAGGAACTCCGGGCGAATCTCATCCACCCCCGGAGCCTTGCCACCGCGGAGCTTTTTAACCACCTCGGCGACCTCAGCACCAGAGATCGGAGAACCCGACCCAAAGTCCCCAGGCTCTGCTTCCTCAGTGGAAGACGTGCCAGTAGGATTGAGGAGGTCTTCGAAGTATTCCGCCCACCGACTCACAACATCCCGAGTTGAGGTCAGCAGCACGCCACCTCCACCATAAATGGTGTTGGTCTCGTACCTCTTTCCCCCCCTGAGACGCCGGATGGTGGACCAGAATCGCCTCGAAGCCGTACGGAAGTCATTCTCCATGGCCTCTCCGAACTCCTCCCACGCCCGAGTTTTTGCCTCAGCAACCACCCGAGCCGCATGCCGCTTGGACTGCCGGTACCTATCAGCTGCTTCCGGGGTCCCACAAGCCAAAAAGGCCCAATAGGACTCCTTCTTCAGCCTGACAGCATCCCTCACTGCCGGTGTCCACCACCGGGTTCGAGGGTTGCCACCTCGACAGGCACCAACAACCTTGCGGCCACAGCTCCGATAAGCTGCCTCGACAATAGAGGCGCGGAACACGGCCCACTCGGACTCCATGTCCCCCGCCTCCCTCGGAACGTGTTCAAAGCTCTCCCGGAGGTGGGAGTTAAAGCTCCGTCTTACGGGAGACTCTGCCAGACGTTCCCAGCAGACCCTCACGATACGTTTGGGTCTGCCAGGTCTGACCGGCATCCTCCCCCACCATCGGAGCAAACTCACCACCAGGTAGTGGTCAGTAGACAGCTCCGCCCCTCTCCTCACCCGAGTGTCCAAGACATGCGGCCGCAGATCAGATGAGACGACAACAAAGTCGATCATCGAACTGCGACCTAGGGTGTCCTGGTGCCAAGAGCACATATGGACACCCTTATGCTTAAACATGGTGTTCGTTATGGACAATCCATGACGAGCACAGAAGTCCAATAACAGAACACCACTCTGGTTCAGATCAGGGGGGCCGTTCCTCCCAACCACACCCCTCCAGGTCTCACTGTCATTGCCCACGTGAGCGTTGAAGTCCCCCAGTAGAACAAGGGAGTCCCCAGGAGGCGCACTCTCCAATACCCCCTCCAAGGACTCCAAAAAGGGTGGGTAGTCTGAGCTGCCGTTTGGTGCATAGGCACAAACAACAGTCAGAGCCCGTCCCCCCACACGTAGGCGAAGGGAGGCTACCCTCTCGTTCACCGGGGTGAACCCCAACGTACAGGCACCAAGATGGGGGGCAACCAGTATGCCCACTCCTGCTCGGCGCCTCTCACCAGGGGCAACTCCAGAGTGGAAGAGTGTCCAACCCCTCTCAAGGAAACTGGTTCCAGAGCCAGAGCCATGCGTTGAGGTGAGTCCGACTATTTCTAGTCGGAAACTCTCAACCTCACACACTAGCTCAGGCTCCTTCCCCACCAGAGAGGTGACATTCCATGTCCCAATGGCCAGCTTCTGTAGCCGAGGATCAGACCGCCAGGGTCCCCGCCCTCGGCCGCCACCCATCTCACATTGCACCCGACCCCTTTGGCCCCTCCCACAGGTGGTGAGCCCATGGGAAGGTAGGTGAAATTAAGAATGTTAATATCTTGTGCAAAGGGGAACTTGCATAACATCTTATGATCTGAGGTACCTTTATCATTTACATCATTAATCTGGTCAAAAGACTAACATGGAACCCTTCAATGGCTTCGACAGGTAAATTGTCTTTAAAAAAAGTGTCCGTACAGTTCTTTTATTTGGAAGCCTTAATGATAAAAAAATAAAAAAAATAAAAAAATAAACATTTAAATAATAATAATAATAATTTAAAAAATTAAAAATAATCTTTTTTTGACAAAAAAAATAACTAGCATGGTGGCACTAACAATTGTTTAAAACAAGTAATGATGAACAGGAAAGTTTCTGTGAAACAGTTACATTACAACACTTGTTCACATTATGTTTGTATTTGAAAGACAGCTACAAACTAAACTTCAGCAGTAAAACAATAAACTTCTAGCTGCTAAATAGGATTTTTTTCCCACCTAACCAAAAGTAGAGCACCTGCAGCGTTTTTACACAAGTTGAATTTTCTGCTTGAATTCTCAGCTTCAACTCAATACTTCCCAAATGGGGAAGAAAAAAAATACAGTACCTGTTGAATGAACAGGAGGGTACAGTATTTCTGATTTTCTTTGGGTAGTTTACATGGAGTTCATATGTGAGCCTAAAAAGGAGACTCACAGCTTCTGGCAGGGTCATGAGCTTTTCCACAAAAAATTTCACCCTCATTGACGATGTTCAGGCTCGCCGGGTGAAGATCTGATGTTGGGGGAGACACCTTCAGGATTCAGCAACAAGGTCCCAACGTCCATTTGGCCAAAGAACTCATCACCATCCTAAAGATAAACAAAAATAATTGCCATAAATAAAACCATTAGGGAATAAAATTGCTGAACTACAACAGACCACCATGACAGAACAGGCATTGTATCAAATACAGTTTATGCCAACATAATGATAACTACTGTTTGGTCAAGCATTTTGAATTTTTCTAACAATAAACATTGTAAAATCAGTATTGGTCTAAGGACTATTTGAGAGATCTTCTTGGTCCATTTTGTCACTATTTGACTGAAATAGGAAAACTTCTAAATTGGATGTTTTTATATAATGATATTATTTAATATGGGACCATCGCAGTCGTCACTGCACATAAACACAGGGTTAGTCAGGGTGTGCTCATGAAGGACAGAATAAAATTCCTGCAGCAGGTCTTTTACCACAATCCTTTAGAATTTCATTCAAAAAAAAAAAAAAGAAATTAGTGTGCTGTTCAACTGGAGACCAAATGACCATTAGAATATTATGTGTACCTGCTTATTAGTAAAGTGTGCAGACCAGCGTTTCATCAGAAGGCTCGGTGGTGATGTCTCCACGTCATCCCTCCAAATGTTAGGTCCACATTGTGTCTTGTCTTCTATTTGGCAGAAAATAGAAGACAGAAAATTGATAGATATGTTGAAAGGAAAAGTCTCATACACACAAACAAAGACACACACAGACAATTTGTTTTGACCCAGTATTACCTTCATTTTCTGCAAAAGCTGTGCCAAATGTTCACCCACGTTGCCCCTCATTTCCATAAGACGTGGTGTGATCATGACGGACAGAAAAAAATTCCTGCAGCAGGTCTTTTTCCACAATCCTTTAGAATGCATACAAATAAACAAATTAAAATATAAAAAAAGAAATTAGTGTGATGTTCAACTGGAGCGCAAATGACCATCAGAATAATATGTGTACCTGCTTATTAGTGAAGAGTGCAGGCCAGCGTTTCATCAGAAGGCTTGGTGTTGATGTCTCCACAGGTTTTATCTTCTATTCGGCGCACAAATCCAATATGGCGGTTAGACCAAAAAAAAGAAGAAAAAAAAGAGAAAATAATAATTTAATGAACTAACACAGAATATAAGCAAAATTCACTATATCACCAGGAATTATTGTAAGAACCAACAGCCCTTGGTTTGAATAATCCCTGTCGAAGTAAAAAAAAATTTAAACCATGCGGTAAATTATTCTGTATGCAACAGGAAGCTAGCATAAAGCTAACTGCTAACAGCATTAGCTCTCTGTGAGGGCTCTCTGTGTTTGCTACAGGCATTAACTACCGGTACTAATTCAATCAGTCCCGAAATAACAACAAAGGATGATCAACTACAAAGTAGCTATAATTTAGGGCAAAAATGATGCAGTTGACACTCCGGTGAAACATTAGCTATCGTTAACATGAGCACACAAAAACGTTATTTTACTAGCAAGTACAATAAAAACGGAATCAAATTTGAGCACTTAACATGTGTCAATAAACTGTTACATCAACCAGACTGACCTGATTTCAGCACTTCGTCACAGTAATGAGATTTTCCAGCAAACAGTCAGGAGAAACATGCAGCTCACGGTTCTTCTTCCTCTTTGTGCACCAGGCAGGTGACGTGTTCACTGACAAGCCCCGCCCCAAACCAGTAAAAACATGTAAATGAGAGGTGTCTGTACTCAGAGCCATTAGTAAAGAAGATACTCATATTGAGAAGTGTACAATTCACATATTGTTAGGTAATGGTCCCGCCTTTTGCAAAATAACTAAAAGATTAGTAATAATAGCTTGACTTATTATGTAAATGAAAATTTGGGATTACAGTGTACGCTCTGTAAGTTTAAAGAAAATCTGCGGTGTGGTTTATGAGTTATCTTGCTAAAAAAAAACAGCTAACAACACAGCTAACAGCAGCTACATCCAGAGCAGGAGGCGGGCAGCGACAGAGTCAGTCCGACCAGAGGAGGCTTTTTTCGGACACATGAGCTAGAAACGGTCTGGAAGTGGCCCCCTAGCGGACAAAAGTGGTCCTGCACCATTTTTTGCCCAAAATGAAAAACGGCGATATCAGAGCCAAAAATGGGTCTAAAAATATGGGAAAAAATCCATAAATAAAATGCTTCTGCATATAACATGCAGGACATTCAAATAAGTAAAAAAACTGCATGTTATACCCCAAAAAGTATGGTAATGGTTTTTCAAAAGCACAAAATCAAGCCTCCAGATCAGACAGCCTCTCCACTAGAACCGACATATTAGAACATTTGTTACATATACTATTAACTTCAAACGAAGCAGTAGCTGAACATTTGACATATTATATATGTAATGAAGGTGGAAGCCATATTGAGCCAAGGCTAGAGCCAGCAGATCTCATAATAATAATAATAATAATAATAATAATAATGAATTCAATTTATACCGCACTTTTCATTAATAAAAATCTCAAAGTACTATTACACTGATAAAAGCCAGAAGTCCTGAAAAATAAATAACACGGTGGAATAAGTTTAAGGTTAGGGTGATCAAGCGATGTGGATCCGATGCAGGCAGTCTCTAAGTGGTGATATGGTCTCAGCTTTTTTGTACATTAAAAATTAGTAGCTTGCTAGCCCCACCACAATGTAACATCACAAGACTGGCTCCGCACGAGACTGACCGTCCGCTCTCAAAACAAATAGAATACAACAAAAATCAACAGGTGGCAGAAAAAATAATAATACATGAAACACAGCTAAAATCACTCGCCTGATCTGAATCAATCTGATTAGTACAGCTTAGTGTAGAACATCCCAGTAGTGATTCACGCAACTCAAAACACCTAAAAAGAATAAGCACAAAACAAGAACCATCGAGGTAGCACTACAACAGTCAAGAAACAAAAACACAGTTTAAAACAAAATACATTTTAAAACAAGGGTGACTCACCTGATTGATGATCTTAGGCTTTGTGTGTTAGCAGTTAGCACAGCACCATCGGGTCACATAGCTAGAAGAAAACACCTAAAATAAAGCGTAAAACCAACAACTAGCATATGGTACTAACAAACAGTTAAAGAGCTGCAAATAACAGACTTTATAGTAAGTGCAAATTGTATCAAGTGTTTCAAGTTGTTAGATTATCTCAGAGTAGAGCAGAGTGTAAAAGAAACCTCTCCCAAGCAAGCAGGAACTGGAAGCTGTTTGCTGATGATAAGATGGTTTATGGGGTCCACCCTCTCCCCTCCAAACTGATGAAGTCCTTTGAATGAAGGATGAAACATCCCCACAAAAACAAAAAAAAAACAACAAAAAAAGAAACCATCCAGATGACCTGACTGTCCTTTGTTGGAATTTTTGCCTGGATTATTGAGCATGAACCTTGATGTTTTGAACCACTTTGGCTATGGCTGCCTCAGAGGAGTTGACTTGGGAAAGGGTGGGCCCCAGAAACCATCTTATCATCAGCAAACTTGTTGATACACTACGTGATTTTGCTGCTTGTGGGACTGAGTTTGTTGTGGCTCCTCGGACTGATCAAGTCCTTTGGGTGAAGGACAAAACGTCTCAAAAAATAAATACAATAAATAAATAAAAATTACAAAAGAAACCAGCCAGATGACCTGACTGAACTTTGTTGGAATTTTTTAACCTGGATTATTGAGCATGACTTTGATAGTATGCATTATAGTGTCAATTATACTGTATTTTTTGTTTAGTTTAGTTTTGACAATTACTTTGGGTCTTTACAACCAGTGATCTAAAGCTTCAAATGTGTGACCCAAACAATTCATAGCATTGTGGTGGCTCTTTCTATTGTGATTTTCTCAGCTTTTATACTACTTTGTAGTTTCTTCTTTTTTTTATTTTATTCATCTAAAATTAAAATGACCTGAGTCCCTCTTGAATCTAATGGTTGTTCACCATCTGAAACTACAGGACCACAGACAACATGAGATTCCTGACTTTGCTCCGAAATTGTAGTTAGCAAATGTACTTTTTTGTTAATGTTTTATTTTCAAATAAATTATTTTGATCTAAACAGTTTTTAAAAATACTTATTTTTTCCAATTTATATTTGTTTGTGTGCAACTTTACATAAGCATCCAGTGGTTTCTTTCTAAGTGATCAAATGCACTTCAAGAGCAAGAATTGAAAACAGTTCTCGGAAGAATAAGGGAGATGATGTCAAAAAAGGAGCTTTTGTAAACAACATGGTTTTGCTTCTTGAAAAGTCACAGTGAACTGCTGGATATTCTGCATATTTCCATCTCTATTATGTTGTTCAGGCATTGTGACGGAGTGCTACAGCTCATCTTATATGCAGTGATCCAGCAAACTACCCGCCCTGCCTCGGCTGTACCACCATCCTTTGATAAGAACAGAGGGAAATTAAAATCACAAACCTGAATTATGAATCCAATGAAAGGAAAGTCTCAGAAGGCTCTTTCTCAGCGCTGCCGCTCATGGATTTTTCTACATCTCTTTTGGCCTCTCTCTCACTATAACTTTAGTTCTTTATTTTTCTTTCAATCATAGAGTTTTTATCTATTTTCTTTTCCTTAACCTCAACTTGCTTTTTTCTTTTCTTTTTTTCTTTTTATTCTGTTAAAGAAGCTTCCGCTGCTAGCGTATTCTGTTAGAGCTAGACAGACTTGGGGAGAAAGAAAGAAAAAAAAGTTCCAAATGACGATAACACACAGTTTGATAAAACTGACAAGGGACTCAATTAAGGCTTTCCTGTCAAAGCAAGGGTGATATTTTATTAAGTGGCAGCGTGCCACTAGATGGGTACATCAAGCGACACATCTGCAAACGCAAAGGCTGCACCAGCCGAGTAAGAGGGACATGTGTTCACACTTTCAGGAAACATCAGTCGAAGCTCACTTCATCACATCGACTTAAAAATTAAGAACCCCGCAATATTATGATGCTCATTTACTTTTTCATGCACTGCCACTAGAATTTGAGAGAGACTCTTGCAAGCTCACATTCTCCTCTAACTCCCATTTTATTTTAAACACATCCTAGCACAAATTCTTCTTCAGTTAGCTTTTATCACAATATCACAAGAACAAGTGCAACAATGGTTCTGCCACCACTGAAAAGCAAACAGGCAAAAGATTGCAGGCATCGCAGCTGTTACACATCCACTGGGGCATAGGGGTGTGCTTATTTTGTTGTAAGTTCTGTTTACAAGATTACTGATTTGGTCTAATAAAAGATTAAAGCAGGCAGGGTTGAAGTTCTGAGATGTTTCTGAATAGTCGAATCGTATTGATTAAATAATGCATTTTCTAAAAACAAAAAAACTTTAAAAGTATGTGTGTCTGTGTGTGTTCTGCATCAGCATGGCTCTGCACCAGAGTATCTGCTGTAACACATGCTCTGAATTCTGCTGAACTACTCCCAAAACAAGGTATACACTTCATCTATACAAAAAGTAAAACAAAGTCACATTACACACAGCATGATGGCATTTTGTTCTCTGAAAATCAACTTCTATTTGGTGTCTCACAGTTGTAGCTGGATGCAAATTGAACAGTTTGCTGTTGTTTGCATATATAAATTAAAACTCAGTCTACCGTTGCATTCATCTGACATTGTGAATGAGAAACCTAGTAAAATGAGCAAATGTAAAACAGGACGGCCTTTTTTGTCTCCGAATGCAAACACAAAGTTTGAGTATCTGTGCTACATACAAACTGTATTGTGTAGACAGACAAGTGCATGTATATTGAACAAGTTCCTAGCTTATTTAAAGTCCTTTTAAATGAAAGTAAACTTGATCCCTCTGAGACAGAGCGAACATGGTGGTGTAGTTAAAAAGATATCAGCAATGCTCTGATGTGTCTGGAAGAGGCCGTGGCGTTACCATAAGATGAAACTTTAATTCTCACGTCTCTCTGTAATAGAGATTGCCTTTGTAGGATGTTGTATTGTTGAAAACAACCAGATGCCCCATTCCACCACCCCCACACACAAACAAATTATCAATAGGTGTGCACATGAGTTTACACATTGTTGTACACAAGTTTTGGATCTCCACTCCAACTTGCCGACAGTATGTCTGGGCTGTTTTTATATGCTTCTTTTGCCTTCATCTCCACATATGCATGCCTGTGTGTGTAGTGAAGCTGACATTTGGTTGTACAGGAGCTCACTGCTGACCATACATAGTCTGTTTAATCTAGAACAAAAGCTGTGTTGAAGCATACAAAAAAAAAATTGGTTCAAAAGCTTTGCAGGCGTCAGGATCCCAGGCTGAGATACATGAAACAATCATTGTTAATATGTCCTCAGCTAAGCGGGCCGTGATGCACTACAACTATGCTCTGCCCACTCAATTGCAGGCAGATGTCCACATAAAACATATAAAACAAGATTAAAGCACTTGGTACATCAAACAGTGTTAATGTTTAGTGTAAAAGTAGCTTATTTTATTTAAATTAGGTTTCTATTATTCATTAATATGTTGCTTCCAATACAAGCAATGATTTATGCATGTTGTGTTCAAGTGAAACCAGGGCACAATACACTGTTAGTGGCATGGTGAGAAGAAATGCTACTTTCTGTGAAACAATTTGTTTGCGCTTTAGCGGAATTACTAATTTTTCTAATTCATAAGCGGATTTGCACTTTTTCTATTTAAAATGCAGTACCGCTAATAACTAATTATCTAGGAGTGTTCATTGTCTTGAACAGTGGAAAGTTTAACTGTTATGAATCACAATGCACGTGATCTATTCTACAGCTCCCCTCCCAACTAACAGCAATCATTGAGAGAAGGTATATGTCCATTCTTCCTGTCGCTTTCAGTCATGGTTCTAATTTTACAGACATTTCCCACAATGCTGCTGTGTCTGCTTACATAGCAGGAAGGCAATGGTTAATGTGACTGGGCGACCCTGTCCCATAATGCATTGCAGCGCAAGAAAAAGTCAAAGAAGAAGCCGGAATAGCAATCCTCAACACATTCAACAACTTTTTAATTTTTAGACCATGAGCGAAAGGTCTATTTTAGGAAATGACATCCCCAGCGATTTGCAGTTATAGGTAGGATGAAGGTGTATAACAGTTCATGCACCGCTAGTTGGCAGTGTAGTGCAAATATTGCATAACTTATTGCTGGCTACCAAGTGTTGAATTGAACTTGCGCTTTAAAATTAGCTTCCGCTAGTTTTCCTAAGACATAAGCGCTTTTGAAATTGCGGACCTAAATAACTTAATAAGCGCTTTAGAAATTGCGGAACTAATTTTTGGACTAGCGCTGCCCACCACTGCTATACTATACTATACTGATATTTTTACATATTGTTTAACTTACTACTATAATATAATGT
>JBBPBX010014498.1:10475-32895 GCA_038048925.1 Garcialebias charrua
TAAACTTTCCAACAAGAGGCAAAAATACACTGGACCAAGTTTACACCACCATGAAAGGAGCTTACAAGGCCCTCCCCCTCCCCCACATCGGTGCTTCTGATCATATCTGTGTTATGCTAAAGCCAGCATACAGGCCACTGGTGAAAGTCACAAAACCAGTCCGCAAGCAGATACGAGTGTGGCCAGAGGGGTCTTCAGAGGCACTCCAGGACTGTTTTGACACCACAGATTGGAGTATATTCAAAGAAGCTGCTACCACAAACAACAACACATGTCTCCAGGAGTACTCAGACACTGTATGTTCATACATCACCAAGTGCATTGATGATGTAACCAACCTCAAGACCATCACTGTTCGGGCAAATCAGAAGCCATGGCTGACAGCAGAGGTTTACAGACTCCTGAGAGCCAGGAATGCTGCCTTCACAGCGGGAGATCAGGTGGGCCTGGGGGCAGCCAGAAACAAACTAGCCCCTTTCATAAGTCAGATCCGCGCAATTCCCGCACAGACCAGTCCAGGTTTAATCCCCCTGGGGTAATTCATAAAACAAAGTTGAATCCGGCCACGGCCCACCCTCAATGGAGCATTCACAAAACGATTTGAAACGCGGCTTGAAAAGAGGCGTGGTGAAAATGAGCAGCTCAGAGGACGTGGTGCCTGCGTGTTTAAAGTGGGACCGCAGAGGTGTCTGTAAATAAACATGGCAATGCTAGCGAACGTAGTTGTGCTTATCCGAATGCTTTTTTTTGTTTTTGTTTTTGCTCTCGCATCAATCCGCTCCAGAAGGGCCCCATCCTTCACTGTACCGGTAAGTCCCTTAAGAAGTTCCTCCTCTGCGTGCAGAGACAGGAGTACACAGGTCTCGGCATCACCCCAATCAGCCATTTCCGTGATGATCAATAAAAAAAAGAAAAAGATTTGGCGAAGAGTAGCGAGTGATGCGCAAGCGAAATACAAATGTCATTTCTTGTTTACACATTTAAATAGAGCGTGACAGTGGGCGCCGGGAGAGTAAGTCATTATTCAAATCAGTTTGAAGCCGCAGTAGCCCGACACCTTTCACAAGTCGACAGATCCGGGCTTAATACTACCTCTGCTCACAGATCAGCGGCGCATCAGAGGCGAGTAAAATTAACCCGGCAATGCGCGTTCATGTTTTTTATGAATGCTCGTTGGAGGACTGGACACGCATCAGAGCCGGACTGAACCGTCTTATGAAAGGGGCTAATCTGTCCCGGGGCATCCGAAAGCCCAAGAAGCAGTATTCCAGGAAAATAGCTCATTGCTTCAAGGACAGCAAGGATACACGGAGTCTGTGGCAAGGAATACAGACCATCACAAACTACAAACCATCCCCCCAGACCTGTGACAGCTCAACCTCTACGCTGAATGAACTGAATGACTTCTTTGCTCGGTTTGAGGCAAGTAACAGCACACCTGCACAAAAACTCACCCCCTCTCCTGATGACCAGGGGCTGGCGCTGTCGCCAGAGAGCGTAAGGCGATCATTCAACGCCCGGAAAGCTTCAGGTCCTGACAACATACCTGGTCGTGTGCTGAAGGACTGTGCAAGGGAACTCGCAGTGGTCTTCACGGACATCTTTAACATCTCACTGAGTCAGGCCATCGTCCCCACCTGTTTCAAAGCCACCACCATCATCTTGTCCCAAAGAAGGCAACGCCCTCCTGCCTCAATGACTATCGTCCAGTAGCACTCACCCCCATCCTGATGAAGTGCTTTGAACGGCTAGTCATGAAAAGCATCACATCTGTCCTCCCTGCCTCCCTGGATCCCTTCCAATTTGCATATCGGCCTAATCGCTCAACCGACGATGCCATCTCCTCTGCCCTCCACACAGCTCTCACACATCTGGACACGAAAGACTCCTATGTTAGAATGCTGTTCATCGACTTCAGCTCGGCATTCAACACCATCATCCCCCAACAGCTCATCCTTAAACTGGACAGTCTGGGGCTGAACACCTCAATGTGTAACTGGCTGCTAGACTTCCTGACCGGGAGACCACAGGCAGTACGGGTCGGGAATAACACATCCAGCACCATCACATTGAATACAGGAGCCCCACAAGGATGTGTGCTGAGCCCCCTTCTATTCACCCTGCTAACACACGACTGCACACCATCATACAGCTCCAACCACTTCATCAAGTTTGCGGACGACACAACAGTGGTGGGTCTCATCAGCAACAACGATGAGACGGACTACAGGAACGAGGTGAGCCGCCTGGCCTTGTGGTGCGGACACAACAATCTCACTCTCAACGTGGAGAAGACAAAGGAGATTGTTGTGGACTTCAGGAAGAGGGATGCCCAACATGCCCCTCTGACCATCAATAGCACCACAGTGGAGAGAGTGGACAGCACCAAGTTCCTGGGAGTGCACGTCTCAGAGGACCTGTCCTGGAGCAGGAACACTGCATCACTGGCCAAGAAGGCTCACCAGCGCCTCTACTTTCTCCGCAAGCTGAAAAGGGCTGGAGCTCCAACCCCCATCATGTGCACCTTCTACAGGGGTGCCATAGAAAGTGTCCTGACCAGCTGCATCACGGTGTGGTTTGGTGCATGTACTGCATCCTGCCGCAAGAGCCTCCAGCGCATCGTGAGAGCAGCTGAGAAGATTGTCGGCACCTCCTTCCCCTCACTACAGGACTTACACAGCAACCGCCTCACTCGGAAAGCCCTCTGCATGGCAGGTGATCCCACACACCCACTACACAGCTGCTTCAGCCTGTTGCCATCAGGGAGGAGACTGAGGAGTCTCCAGGCTCAAACCAGCAGACTAAATGACAGCTCTGTTCATCAGGCAGTCAGGATGCTTAACTCTCTACCTGCTCTGCCCTCCCTCCCCCTTGTACTGTCCCTAACACTAAAAACTTTCACACATTACCACACAACACAAATATTTTAACACTGGACTCTGTGTCATCAAAACGGGTTATTCACTCAACTCACGATCATGTGCTCATTCAGTTTGTACTACTTATATTTGCACTAATGTTTGTATTGCATTACTGCCTATAGTCATACTACTGTTTACATTCACTGTTTACATTTATTAATACTGTTTACATTCATTACTACTGTTTACATTTATTACTACTGTTTACATTCACACTACTTTTTATATCTACACTACTGCTGATATATATATTATTTTTTACTAGCCTTATTGCATATGCCACTTTACCTCTATACCAATATCAACTACCTCATACATATACTGTGTACATAAACTTCATATGCTGCTTTGTCACTCTATTACAAATGTCAATGCCAGAACTTTCATTTTATTTTATAGATATACTTTTTACACTTTTATACTACTATGCAAAAAACTCAGGACAGTATTACACTTTTTATTATTTCATTTTATGCTTATGTTTATTAAATGTTTAGTGTTTTAGTGTTGGTGTAACTTTTCATACTTTCATACTACTACTATGCAAAAACTCAGGACAGTATTACACTTTTATTATTTCATTTTATGCTTATGTTTATTTTAAATGGTTACTGTTGCACAGAGGGACTGAGAGAAATGCAATTTCAATCCTGTGTATGTCCTGTACATATTGCAGTTTTTACAATAAAGTTGACTTTGACTTTGATTTTGATTGTAAGAGGGGGACAGTTGAACCAGGAGGCCTCCACCCCTGTTTAATGATGGGCAATTTCTTTTCACAAAGATGGCCTCCTTTACTCTTCTCTCAAACCATCGTTACTCTCTATCAAGGATGTGAACATCTTCATCCCTGAAAGAGTGACCGCTGGCCTGGAGATGAGTGTAGACTGCAGAGTCCTGACCTGATGATGTTGATCTTCTGTGCTGGGCCATCCTTTTGGCCAGTGGCTGTTTAGTTTCCCCGATATAAGACTGATCACAGCCCTCCTGACACTGAACAACATACACAATATTACTCTGTTTGTGCCGGGGGACTGGATCTTTGGGATGAACCAGTCTTTGTCATAATGTATTTTGGTGTTTAAAAGCCACTGGGACGTTGTGTTTAGAAAATAGACGTCTCAATGTCTCTGAAACTCCCGCAACATACGGAATGGCCACTGGTCTGGGTCTAGGTTCCTTCTTTTCACCTGATGGCTGACTGGAGTCCTGTTTGGGTTTCTTCTCTGCTTTCAGGAAGGTGCAGTTAGGATATTCACATTTCTCTAGAGCCTGTTTTGTGTGTGATTTCTCCTTCTGTATATCTCCCGAGTTAGTGGGGACGCTGTCTGCTCTGTGATACAGAGTCCTGATGACTCCTAACTTGTGTTCCAGAGGGTGATGGGAGTCAAACTGTAAATACTGGTCTGTGTGGGTGGGTTTGCGGTACACCTCAGTTTGCAAATTTCCTCTATCAGAAACTGAGACCTCACAGTCCAAGAAAGCCAACCTGCCATTTTTTACATCTTCTCGTGTGAACTTGATATATTTATCCACAGAGTTGATGTGATCAGTGAAATGTTGGACTTCCTGAGATTTAATTTTAACCCAGGTGTTGTCAACATACCTGAACCAATGACTTGGTGGTCTCCCTGAAAAGGACGTCAAGGCTCTCTTTTCTACCTCCTCCATACAGTTTGGCAACAATAGGAGAAACTGAAAGTTATGCACCATAACTCATGTTCCCTGAAGGAAGGGAACAAGGTGCAACACCATGACTATGGGAATTGCACCTCCGTGTGGTTCACCTGAAGTAATACAATCACGCCTTTTAAGGCAAGTGGGCGTCAGCGTCACCAGGGGCCCGCCCCCCTGATATAAGAGATGCTGACTACCCAAGTGAGTCCTCTATACACACTTCACCAAGCTTGGGCATTGAAAGGGCAAACATGTGTTGCACCTTGTTCCCTTCCTTCAGGGAACATTAGTTATGGTGCATAACCTTCATTTCCCTTATCAGTCAGGTCACTGCAGTGCAACACCATGGCTATGGTAACATAATCCAATCACGCCCTGGAAATGCTCTGGAGATGCATGCTTATGAGAACTTTTATGCCTTAGAGTACAGGCGCTAGCCGTTTATTTCTCTGTGGTAGAGAGAACAGCTTGAGTTACGTCACATGCTGTGACATCTAGGCTGTAGTGTTTTACAAACGTATTTGATGATGACCAGTTAGCAGCTGAACAGATATATGCTACTGGAACATCTCTTTTTTTTTTTTTCATCTATAGATGGCCTCCCTTCTCACCTTATAGCCATCCTCTCACTCCGATATGTATTTTTTTAATAGAGAGAAATAAAAGAGAAAGTAAAAAAAACAACAATTATCCACAAAAAAAGCACAAGGCAAACACACCCAACCTACGTCAGCAATCCTGCAAAGCACATGACAGAACATAGCAACGAAACATACATGCATAAAGACTAATAATAGTCATGACCATGCATTAGATTTCTATAAATGAACATACCCATACCTACAAATATATATACAGTATACATACATATACATTTATATTTATATTTATTTATATGCCCATCTACATATCTGCATAAAATGCCCATAAAAACTGTTTAAAAGAATGACTGTTAGCTTCTTAACTTCATACATTTGGAGCCAGAAAAAAAAAAAAACTTACTGAAAGCCGTTTCTCCGCGATGTCCTCCATCCAAAACAAGCTCGGCGTTAGCTACGGTTAGGCCCCGCCATTAGCAGCAATGGTTAGCATGTCAGTTCATTCAAAAAGGCTGTCGGCTTTGTATCTCCGCGTTAGCTCGGTGTCCCCCGACTGCCAGGCGGACATTTGCGGCGAGCTCCCGGCCGCAGATGGCCCCTCCGCGGCATGTCGGCTCGGTGTCTTCGCCTGTGTTTGCTGCTCTGTTAGCTGCTGTCGTTAGCATCTCGGGCGGCGTTGTTAGAGCTATCACGGGGCGATCCGCGGCTGCTCAGGCATCGGCTTTGTATCTCCGCATTAGCTCGGTGTCCCCCGACTGCCAGGCGGACATTTGCGGCGAGCTCCCGGCCGCAGATGGCCCCTCCGCGGCATGTCGGCTCGGTGTCTTCGCCTGTGTTTGCTGCTCTGTTAGCTGCTGTCGTTAGCATCTCGGGCGGCGTTGTTAGAGCTATCACGGGGCGATCCGCGGCTGCTCAGGCATCGGCTTTGTATCTCCGCATTAGCTCGGTGTCCCCCGACTGCCAGGCGGACATTTGCGGCGAGCTCCCGGCCGCAGATGGCCCCTCCGCGGCATGTCGGCTCGGTGTCTTCGCCTGTGTTAGCTGCTTTGTTAGCTGCTGTCGTTAGCATGTCGGGCGGCGTTGTGGCCGCCGATCGCGGGGCGATCCGCGGCTGCTCCTCCGGACCTGAGACGTCCACAGAGTTGACCGAGTGTTTCCAGCTAATTTATCCGTATGAGGCAACCCTGATCGGGCACACGGAGCCAGCTGACAGTAGCCTCTGGAGCTCCATTGCAGTACAGTTGTAAAATGGCGACCGGAAGTGGCGAGCGGAAACGACCGGAAGTTGCGTAAATACGATAAATTTCTAATCAAAACGTAAAATTAATAATTATACTTTATTTATAAAGCCATTTAAAACAACCACAGCTGCAACAAAGTGCTATACACATGAAATTAATAACTTTTAAACACAAAAAAAAAAAAAAAAAAAAATTTTTTTTTTAATCATATTTTTATTAAATATGATAAAATCGTAAGTCTGAGTTGCCGTAGGTCGCAGGTGTCGTACCTCGAGGGTTTCCTGTATACAATATANNNNGGTTGTGAGCATGCATAAGTGAATAAGGTTCCTCCAATAGAACATTTATTAGCAACTGTGAAGCATCAGAGATCTGTCACCCAAAGCCCGAGGCAGACGAAGGGGAGATCAAAGCCCAAGACCCCAGGAAGGACCCCGAGTCCAAGGTCCCCAGGGCCAACCGATCAGGACGAGCCACTCGCCCACTCCCCAGATCTGACCAAGGGGAAGAACCGGATGAGCTCCACCAGCGACCACATACAATGATCCCCCGGGGTCAACTGCGACAAATTCACAGGCCCCCGCCGGAGCCCGTTGCACCGACGTAGCCCTAGGGCCGGTCACCGAGACCCGGGCACCGGGGACAACCACCCCTCAAGCCCAGACCCGACAGGACTAGAGGACACGAGTCCCACCAGGCAGCCACCAGGCCAAGCCGACATACGCTCAAGCGCCCACCCCAGATAGTGAGGGCCCCAACCATGCCCGCAGAACTGGAACACCTCTGAATAAGGCCTAGGAAGTGGATAGGCCTCTGGTTGAGTGAGCATGTACCCCACTGGGCACCTGCTGACCTTTGCTGCTGTATGCCCTCTTTATGGCCTCAGTCACCCAATGTAAGATGTGTTGTTTGGACAGGGCCCTGCTTACGGCAGGATTAGCAAAGCATATGAACAATTGGTTTGTTTTACGCCAACTGACAGTTCTCTCCATGTAGATGCTCATGATCCTAACAGGACAGAGCGGGTTCAGACGCCTCTGTTCTGCAGTTAGAACGGGGGGAGGAGGAAAAGTTGACAGTTCGAAGTCCAGACTTCGGGGGTTTAGAGTCAGCACTTTTGGCACACATGCGGGGTTTGGCCGCAGGGTGACCTTTGACCCATCTGGGAAAAATCTGGTACACATTGGATACACAGATAATGCGTGGAGGTCACCCATGTGTTTTGCTGAGCACAGAGCTAGGAGCAATGCAGTCTTATAACAAGTGTATCTTAATGCTGCTAAGAGGCTCGAATGGAGGTTCACACAAGGCGTCCAGGACGAAATGCATGTCCCATTCAGGGACCAAAGTCCTGCTTGGAGGCCTCTTTCTCAGTACGTCCCTCATGAATCGTATCATTAGAGGGTGGGCACCAGGTGATTTACCTCCCCAGTCTACGTGGCATACCGAGATGGCTGACAAGAAGACATTTATGGTTGAAAAGGGAAGACATTTATGGTTGAAAAGGAGCGTTTTTTCTCTAGCAGGTCCTGCAAAAAGGTGAGGAGCTGCACTAAGTCACAGGAATATGGAGCAATATTCCTCTCCAGACACCAGCTCTCAAAAACACGCCACTTACGTACATAGAGCGTCTGTGTGGACTGTGCTCTCGCTCCTTGTATTGTGTTTACCACATAACTAGGTAGTCCCTTTCAGCAGCCAGACCTAGAGCTGCCAAAGTTCTGGGCCTGGATACAGTATCTCCCCGTGGGCCTAGGTCAGCAGGTCCCTGTGTGGGGGCAGCTGCCAAGGTGTTCCTTCCAGGAGTGAGATCACTTCTGCGAACCATGCTTTCATTGGCCACCTGGGGGCTATCAATATTAGAGAGAGAGCTCCCCTGCGTACATGCTCTAGCGTCGCCTGAATCAAGGGGACGGGGGAAACGTGTAATATCGCCTCCCTGTTGGCCAGCTGTACGCCAGGGCGTCCATCCCCAATGGTGGGTTCATGTCCCGTATGGAGTGGTACAGAGCGCAGTGAGTGTTGTTGCTACAGGCAAACAGATCTGCGTCTGCCCTCCCGTATCATGTCCAGATCTGGTCCACGATACGTGGGTTCAGGCGCCATTCTGAGGGAAGGGGGACCCCCTTGATAGGGCGTCTGCCCCGTGGTTTAGCTCCCCTGGTACATGAGTTACCCTCAGTGACAAGATCTGGGAGCTGCACCATGTGAGCAACTTCTGCATCAGCATCAGGAGGGGTTGGGACCGTGTCCCTCCCTCCTTGTTGGTGTAGGCGACAGTGTACCTGTTGTCCGATTTTACCAGAACATGCCAATGATTGACCAGGCCTTTCCTGTAAAAATGTCTCAGTGGTAAAAACAATGCTAACAGCTCCAGGAAATGTATGTGTAACTGGGTCTCTTGCTGGGTCCAGACTCCATGGGCGTACTGGTCCCTGCAGAACCCCCCGCCTGTTTTTGATGCATCTGTCGTCACCAGGACTCATGACAATACCCGACCCAGTGTGACTCCTCTGCTGAACAATGTGAAGTTGTTCCATGGCTCCAGGGCCTTCATACATTCCAAGCTGACTTTCATCTACCTCGTTTGATGAGGGGGGCGAGGTCCAGTTGCTTGTTGACCCAGACCTGCAGAGACCGCATATGTAATAAGGCCAAAGGAATACAAACAATTCCTGTAGCCAGCAGGCTGCAGGAAGTTGACACAGTTGACACAGTTTGAGAGACACCGTCTCGTCCAGCTGGAAATGTGCTAAGCAGAGCCGAAGGGTTGTCACCCGTGCCACTGAGAGCCGTGCCCTGTACAGAATGGAGTTCAATTCTACTCCCAGAAAAACAGAAATCTGAGATGGAGCCAAACTGATCTTATCCAGGTTAATGACAAAACCCAGTGATTTGAGGTGATACATCACCATGTCTGTGTGTGCTTTTGCCTGGACCATGCTGTCTCCAAGAACCAACAGGTCGTCGAGATAATTCAACACTCCGATGCCCTGGCTCCTCATGGGTGCCAGGGCTACCTCCAGGCATTTCGTGAATGCCCTTGGGGTGGTTTTTAGGCCAAAAGGCATGGTCTGGAACTCGTAAGTGTTGTTCTTGAAGGCAAAACTTAGGAATTTCCTGTGTGTACTCCGCATGCTGATGTAGAAAAAGGCATCCTTTAAGTCCACACTGCAGAAGTAATCTCTCGGGCATACTGAGTAGAGTACCTGTTTTAAGGTCAACATGGTGAACTTGAACGTTCGTATCCTTTTGTTTAGACCTCTCAGATCCAAAATCGGTTGGAAACCGTCCCCTCTCTTTGGAATGACAAAGTACTTGCTAAAGTACCCTCTGTTTACATCGTGAGCAGGAATAGTCCTGATTGCATTTTCTGTATCATGGAGCAAATTTCCTCCCTCCGAACGTGAGCGCAAGATGGGGTTATGGCTGACTTTACCACTCCTAGGAAGGGTGGTGGTCGTTTGAAAAATTGCCACTTGTATCCGTGAGTTATGATTGGCATGACCCAGGGGTTTGGCCTACATGCATCTCATGCTGCAGCCTGTGCTGTCAGACTACAGGGTATATGGGGAGCCGTTTTAGCCTAAATTAAATAAATAAATAAAATGGTGAAATAAATAGTTATTTGTCATTCATTAACCTATTTTTCCACATTTTCTTACTTTTACTTAATCAATTTTTCATTTACCTCCACTTTTACTTAATCAATTTTTCATTTACCTATTTTCCCATTTTTACTTAATCAATTTTTCATTTACCTATTTTCCCATTTATCAATTTTTCATTTACCTATTTTCCCATTTTTACTTAATCAATTTTTCATTTACCTATTTCCCCATTTTTACTTAATCAATTTTTCATTTACCTATTTTCCCATTTATCAATTTTTCATTTACCTATTTTCCCATTTTTACTTAATCAATTTTTCATTTACCTATTTTCCCACTTTTACTTAATCAATTTTTCATTTACCTATTTTCCCATTTATCAATTTTTCATTTACCTATTTTCCCACTTTTACTTAATCAATTTTTCATTTACCTATTTTCCCATTTATCAATTTTTCATTTACCTATTTTCCCATTTTTACTTAATCAATTTTTCATTTACCTATTTTCCCATTTTTACTTAATCAATTTTTCATTTACCTATTTTCCCACTTTTACTTAATCAATTTGTCATTTACCTATTTTCCCATTTTTACTTAATCAATTTGTCATTCACCTATTTTTCAATTTAACAAGTTTTTCTTTTGTCTTTTTCCATTTACCTGATTTGGTATTTCCCATTTTCATTAATCAATTTCTCATACAATCCCTTTTTTTAACCCATTTTTCTTTCACCTATTTTTCATTCAACATCTGTTTGAAAAACTTTTCATTTTCCCATTTGTTTATTTCCCTTATTTATTTAGTATTTCCTTATTTTCTTATTCATTTCACGCAAACTTGGGAAAAGAATAAATGCAAATGAGGAGAGGCGTCATCGGTGTACAATGGCAGCCCATTGGTTGGTTAGATACAACTGCAGCACTGAGCTTCTCTGACTGGACTTCCCCTCCGTAAAGCAGTCTAGCAATGGCGAGTTACAGAAGCAGACAGCCACCGTTTCCTGTTTTGGACTTTCAGAATAAAAGCTTGCTTCTCGACGCCGCAGTGTGTAGAGACGCAAAGTTCGCGCTGTTGCTCTTGTTTTGAAAATAAATACCTTCGTGTCTTTGAACGGACGTGAAAGCTTTATGGAAGCGTCCGTTTGTTTTGGTGAAGCAGAGGGAGCACGTTCCGTCTCAAACTTGTCCTAAATGCTGATAAAACAAAATCGTTCTTTAGTTTTAGCAGGTCGTTTTCGTAAATGAGCCCATGAGGCTCTATAAGATTTACCTGACTAGATAAAGGTTGAATGAATACGAAGCTGAAGTTAGCTTCCGATTCCAGCTTCCAATTCGGCAAATGACTAAAGGGATATTACAACTAATTTTTCAGTACCTTGAGCGGGTTTAATCTGCTCTAGCTCAAAAACTACAACACCTAGACTCTTCAAACCAGGACTAGATTATTCTACACTAATAGAAGGATATATAAAACTAAGTTTGAGCTTTGTGAAACCTTTTTCTGATTTGTGAAACTTCAACAAAGTTTTTTTTTAATCATTTTTAGGCTACTGCACCATATTAGACCTGGTCCAGCTCAGAAACCACAACACCTGGACTCTTCAAACCAGGACTATATTATTCTAGACCAGGGGTCTGCAACCTGCGGCTCTGGAGCCACATGCGGCTCTTTGGCCCCTCCGCATTGGCTCTTGCAAGTTTTGACCAAAATTAACATAAACTGAATTTTATAGGATGTTATACTGTACCCAAAACAAACAAAAAAAGTAGTTTTAGCAGTTTTCCTGTAATTTAATTTGCAAATATGTGGATACTAGTACATAGAATAAATTATACTCGCTTTAACTTCATGCTTTATTTCTTCTAGGATACTCATAGCCTGGTTAAAACCAGACCCTGTCCTTCACTTCGCTTCAGACAAGGGTCTGGGACCTCTCCATTGACAACCAATTCTTGCTGGAGGCGTGGCCTCTGCTGATGGCTGCTCCCCCGTGGTCTGCTGAACTTGACTTCAGCTCCGCCTCCTGCTGAATTTTCTCTCGCTCCGTTGCATATTGTGTTTATATGTTAATAAAACGTCCTAATAAAATAAAATAAAACCATGGATCGCTGGTCCAACACACCAGAAGACCAGGAAATCTGATGGGACTCGG
Organism: Garcialebias charrua; assembly: GCA_038048925.1. Taxonomy (NCBI): domain Eukaryota; kingdom Metazoa; phylum Chordata; class Actinopteri; order Cyprinodontiformes; family Rivulidae; genus Garcialebias; species Garcialebias charrua. The sequence continues at coordinate 22,680 of JBBPBX010014498.1, forward strand.
GCAGCAACTTAAAACCTGACTTTAATTCTCTCGTGACAACCTGAGGCATTTCCTTGTTCAGCGGAGGGAGAGGAGGAGGAGGAGGAGGGAGGAGGGAGCGAACACTTGACTTTTGGGGAAAAAAACTAAAGAAAACTCCAGATAAGAGATTAAGAAGGGGAAATTAATAAATTTGTGTCACATATAAAACAGTCCTGCATCGCTTTGCATCGCTTTGAATGAGAACATGCGGCTGCTCGCTGGTTGCGCGCTGGGACCGTCTGTCCCACTTCCGGGGTCAGAGAGTCTGTCTACCTTGGCAGACAGGTCTCAGACCCCCTGCAAGGGTTCATATATTCTTCTGGGAGACTGTGTCTTATTAGAGATGGGGAAGCCGGGTGTGTGAACCGGTCCCACTGACTCCTTATTGACACGTTTTGCATAAAAAGGTGTTGTCCCCCCCCACCCCCGCAGCTAAGACGGGACACAAAACATTTTGTGTTTTCTGAGACTTTATTTTATTTTCGTGCTCAAACACAATTTGTCTTTATTACACAAACATTCGAGTGATTTTGGGTTTTTACATTTCTACACCAGATAATCGTGGCTTCTTTAGCACAACAGCTGGTATTCTTAAAAGTTCGGCTTTCCTCTTTTCCCCTTGGGCGGAAACGCATAAATGGTGGTGAAGCAGTCCTGTCTCAGGCTGACCTGCTTTCTGTCACGGTTCGTTGAAGAAAACCGTGGTGGTCCTACCTGGCCTGGCACAAACCTTTTCTTCCACCAGGCCTAGCTCCCTTGTGGAGACTCTGAGGCGGGTTTAGGCCACTGCTCCCTCTTGAGATTTGGCCTTTTTTGAGCTGGTCGATAAGTGGCGGAGTGGTGTCGCTGCTGTTGGCCCCTGTGCCCGCTTGATTCTCTGGGTTGCACAAAGTGTTTTCTGGGCATCCCCTCTCTAGGGCTTCTTCTTGTTTCCTCCACTGATCCAGTCTGCTCTGGATGCGCTCCAACGCCCCGCCGAACAGGCCTGTGGGTTGGATGGGATGGTGGAGGAATGGGGCACGCTGGCCCTCTGGAAGGTCTGTCAGGGTCAACCACAAATGACGCTGAACGATCACTGTCTCGGCCATGGCTTTTCCCTGAGAGATGGCTGCAGTTCCCATGAGGCGGAGGACAAAGTCTGTTGCCTTTCGGGCCTCGTCCTGAACCTTGGTCATTTTTCTTTTGATTGAGGTCTGTTGGAGCTCCAAAAGTTTTTCGGCCAAGTAGGCTTGCATCATTGCAGAGGCGTTCATGGTGCGCACAGCAAGGCCCTATGCTCAGTAGCTCTTCTCGAGCTGTAAGCTTGACACACGGCAAGCTTTGCTGGGCAGAGTGGGTTTTGAACTCGACGTCCTGGGGGCCAGAAGAGCTGCCAAAGTCTCCTCCATTTGAGGAATGTGGGCCATGCCTGCCATATCCATTCCGTCCACGTCTAGGAACTGGGAGCGAGGCAGTGGGACCCTGGGTTCAGCCCAGGTACGCATCAACTCAGTCTGGAAGTCGGAAAAGATGGGCATCCTGTGCCTCATGGCCGACTGCTGCTTGACGTAGAAGAAGTTCCCCGCCAACCTCGTTACTTGTTGTCGAGGTGGGGGTTCTGGCCAAGTTACCTTCAAGGTGTCTGCGGCTCTGCGGCACAGCTCGAACAGAGTGGGAGTGGACACATCTGTCTCTGGTTGACCTGTCATTGGGCTCTGGGAGAAGTGCTCGTCCATTCCGTCCTCCTCATTGTCTGCCTCGTCGTCCGTAATCTCGTCCGAGGCTGTTAGTGAGAGCTTGTCGGCTCGCATCAAGTCTCTCGTGTCGAACTCTGCTGTCGAGTCCCTCATGGGGGCAACAATGTCCATTGTCTCACCCCAGGTTCCAGCGTCGCTGTCCTCCAAATTATCTGCCTCCAACTCCGCTATGGGAGTGAGGTTCTTTGTAAGGAACGGTTCTCGCGCCGCGGTGGAACTACCCATGGCCTTGGCCACGAAGTCCACACGTCTTCGTCTCGCCGCCTCACGCAACTGGTTGCAATGAGTGCAAGATTCGGGGGAGACCAAAGCTGTCTTTGCGTGGACCATTCCTAGGTAGAACTGACAGGCCTCGTGGGTGTCTGCCGCTGATATGAAATAGCCACATTCGTTGGGGCAAGGTCGGGAGCCGAGGCTCGCTGGCCTAGTCGTCTTGTTGGAGTTCTTCGATTCCCTCTTGTTCTTCTCCGGAGCCATTGTCGAGAAGAAGCGTCAAGTTTTTACTAGTTAGTCTCCGTTAAACTTGGTGTGAAGAAGTCCTTTCGTCATGCTATTCGAGGTGGCTAACCTGTTAGCTCCGTTAGCTTAGCAGGTAGCGTGTGGCACAGATAGTGTTTCGCTAAACTGGGCGATGAAAACATCGGAAAAATGTTGAATCCTCTCGCTTAGCCGTTCGTGGTGGCTAACCGGCTAGCTCCATTAGCTTAGCAAGTAACGTGTTACGCAGATAGCATCTCGTTAAACTGGGTGACGAAACAGCCAGAAACGTTGAGTTCTCTCGATGCGCTACTTGTGATAGCTAACCCGCTAGCTCTGTTAGCTTAACAAGTAGTGTGTAACGCAGATAACATCCCTTAAACTGGGCGACAAACAACAGGAAAAACGTTCGATGAAAAACTTGAAATCTACGTCGACAGCACTAGGATAGCATCCCGCTAAACAAAGTGCTCGCAGGGAAGTCTGTGACACTTTGGGCAGGGAGCGAGCTCACTTCCAGTCAAGCGATTCAGTCACACAGATTCCTGCGAAGTTCAGGTGTGAAGCGAGGTGAAGGGCAAAAGATGACATACGTGGGTAGGCCGCGTCTGTTCTACCAGGGGGGTGGGCCCCTGCTGACGTTGACGTCCACTTGCCTTAAAAGGCGTGATTGTATTACTTCAGGTGAACTGCTCGGAGGCGCAATTCCCATAGTCATTTCATTTCATTTATTTAAGTTAGGACAATGCATATTAATCAACATAACAGCAGTTAGCATCAATGTAAATATGCCGGAGTTAGCACAATAGCTAATTTTCATCCGTTGTCCTAAGGCAGGTAAGAATAAGAAACGTCCCATAAAACAAAAGAGCAGAGAAAAATACAAACATCACCTATATAGCTCATAACACAACATAAAATTACAATAAAAATATGATGCCATAAGAAAATAGACAAAGTAATCTACACATGAGTGCACTTCTGATTAGTTTTCAGCCAAAGTTTCAGAGAATTTTTAAAGCTGGAGTAGGTGCCACAGTTCCTGATGGAAACTGGCAGTGTGTTCCATGACTGCGTGCCTCTGATGGACACCACCATTTGGCCAAATTTAGTCCTGCGCCGCTTGCACATCACAATCTCCTCTGGTCAGTGCTCTTGTGTTTACTGTACTTGTTTTTTTACTTATAAAATATATTAAAGGAGGAGTCATGGTGTTGCACCGCAGTGACCTGACTGATAAGGGAACTGGAGACCCCATAGCACACCCATGTTTCTGCCTATAATATTGCTCCCCATATGTGAAGTAGGTTGACTGCAGGCACAGTTTCAAGAAATGACACAGTTACTCTGTGGAAAGCGTGGTCCTGCTGTTCAGAGTGGTGTCTGATTTTAACCTTAAACAGACCACCTCTACTGGGCTGCCACCTTACCGTGGTGGAGGGGTTTGAGTGTCCCAATGATCCTAGGAGCTATGCTGTCAGGGGCTTCATGCCCCTAGTAGGGTCACCCAAGGCAGACAGGTCCTAGGTGAGGGACCAGACAAAGTGCAGCCCAAAAACCCCTATGATGAGTGAAATAAATGGACTAAGTTTTCCCTCGCCCGGACGCGGGTCACCGGGGCCCCACTCTGGAGCCAGGCCCGGAGGTGGGGCACGCTGGCGAGCGCCTGGTGGCCGGGCTTTTACCCATGGAGCCCGGCCGGGCACAGCCCGAAGAGGAGACGTGGGTCCCCCTTCCCATGGGCTCACCACCTGTGGGAGGGGCCAAAGGGGTCGGGTGCAATGTGAGATGGGTGGTGGCCGAGGGCGGGGACCCTGGCGGTCTGATCCTCGGCTACAGAAGCTGGCCATTGGGACATGGAATGTCACCTCTCTGGTGGGGAAGGAGCCTGAGCTAGTGTGTGAGGTTGAGAGTTTCCGACTAGAAATAGTCGGACTCACCTCAACGCATGGCTCTGGCTCTGGAACCAGTTTCCTTGAGAGGGGTTGGACACTCTTCCACTCTGGAGTTGCCCCTGGTGAGAGGCGCCGAGCAGGAGTGGGCATACTGGTTGCCCCCCATCTTGGTGCCTGTACGTTGGGGTTCACCCCGGTGAACGAGAGGGTAGCCTCCCTTCGCCTACGTGTGGGGGGACGGGCTCTGACTGTTGTTTGTGCCTATGCACCAAACGGCAGCTCAGACTACCCACCCTTTTTGGAGTCCTTGGAGGGGGTATTGGAGAGTGCGCCTCCTGGGGACTCCCTTGTTCTACTGGGGGACTTCAACGCTCACGTGGGCAATGACAGTGAGACCTGGAGGGGTGTGGTTGGGAGGAACGGCCCCCCTGATCTGAACCAGAGTGGTGTTCTGTTATTGGACTTCTGTGCTCGTCATGGATTGTCCATAACGAACACCATGTTTAAGCATAAGGGTGTCCATATGTGCTCTTGGCACCAGGACACCCTAGGTCGCAGTTCGATGATCGACTTTGTTGTCGTCTCATCTGATCTGCGGCCGCATGTCTTGGACACTCGGGTGAAGAGAGGGGCGGAGCTGTCAACTGACCACTACCTGGTGGTGAGTTGGCTCCGATGGTGGGGGAGGATGCCGGTCAGACCTGGCAGACCCAAACGTATTGTGAGGGTCTGCTGGGAACGTCTGGCAGAGTCTCCCGTAAGACGGAGCTTTAACTCCCACCTCCGGGAGAGCTTTGAACACGTTCCGAGGGAGGCGGGGGACATGGAGTCCGAGTGGGCCGTGTTCCGCGCCTCTATTGTCGAGGTAGCTTATCGGAGCTGTGGCCGCAAGGTTGTTGGTGCCTGTCGTGGTGGCAACCCTCGAACCCGGTGGTGGACACCGGCAGTGAGGGATGCTGTCAGGCTGAAGAAGGAGTCCTATTGGGCCTTTTTGGCTTGTGGGACCCCGGAAGCAGCTGATAGGTACCGGCAGTCCAAGCGGCATGCGGCTCGGGTGGTTGCTGAGGCAAAAACTCGGGCGTGGGAGGAGTTCGGAGAGGCCATGGAGAATGACTTCCGTACGGCTTCGAGGCGATTCTGGTCCACCATCCGGCGTCTCAGGGGGGGAAAGAGGTACGACCAACACCATTTATGGTGGGTGGCGTGCTGCTGACCTCAACTCGGGATGTTGTGAGTCGGTGGGCGGAATACTTCGAAGACCTCCTCAATCCTACTGGCACGTCTTCCACTGAGGAAGCAGAGCCTGGGGACTTTGGGTCGGGTTCTCCGATCTCTGGTGCTGAGGTCGCCGAGGTGGTTAAAAAGCTCCGCGGTGGCAAGGCTCCGGGGGTGGATGAGATTCGCCCGGAGTTCCTTAGGGCTCTGGATGTTGTAGGGTTGTGTTGGCTTACGCGACTCTGCAATATCGCGTGGACATCGGGGGCAGTTCCCTTGGATTGGCAGACTGGGGTGGTGGTTCCCCTATTCAAAAAGGGGGACCGTAGGGTGTGTTCCAACTATAGGGGGATCACACTCTTAAGCCTCCCTGGTAAGGTCTATTCAGGGGTTCTGGAGAGGAGGGTCCATCGGATAGTCGAACCTCGGATTCAGGAGGAGCAGTGTGGTTTTCGTCCTGGTCGTGGAACACTGGACCAGCTCTACACCCTCAACAGGGTCCTGGAGGGTGCGTGGGAGTTTGCCCAACCAGTTTACATGTGCTTTGTGGACTTGGAGAAGGCATTCGACCGCGTCCCTCGGGGGGTTCTGTGGGGGGTACTCCGGGAGTATGGGGTACCAGGCCCTTTGATAAGGGCTGTTAGGTCCCTGTACGACCGGTGTCAGAGCTTGGTCCGCATTGCCGGCAGTAAGTCAGGCTCGTTTCCGGTGAGAGTTGGACTCCGCCAAGGTTGCCCTTTGTCACCGATTCTGTTCATAACTTTTATGGACAGAATTTCTAGGCGCAGCCAAGGTGTTGAGAGGATCCGTTTTGGTGACCTTAGAATCGCTTCTCTGTTTTTTGCAGATGATGTGGTCCTACTGGCTTCATCAGTTCGTGATTTACAACTTTCACTGGAGCGGTTTGCAGCCGAGTGTGATACGGCCGGGATGAGGATCAGTTCCTCCAAATCCGAGGCCATGGTCTTGAGCCGGAAAAGGGTAGCATGCCCTCTCCGGGTCGGGGAGGAGGTCCTGCCCCAAGTGGAGGAGTTTAAGTATCTCGGGATCTTGTTCACGAATGAGGGAAAACTGGAGCGTGAGATCGATAGGCGGATAGGTGCAGCGTCCGCAGTGAAGCGGGCGCTGTACCGGTCTGTCGTGGTGAAGAGAGAGCTGAGTCAAAAGGCAAAGCTCTCAATTTACCGATCGATCTACGTTCCCACCCTCATCTATGGTCATGAGCTTTGGGTTATGACCGAAAGAACAAGATCTCGGATACAAGCGGCTGAAATGAGTTTTCTCCGCAGGGTGGCTGGACTCTCCCTTAGAGATAGGGTGAGAAGCTCAGTCATCCGGGAGGGACTCGGAGTAGAGCCGCTGCTTCTCCACATCGAGAGGAGCCAGTTGAGGTGGCTCGGGCATCTGGTTAGGATGCCTCCTGGACGCCTCCCTGGTGAGGTGTTCCGGGCATGTCCCACCGGGAGGAGACCCAGAGGAAGACCCAGGACGCGCTGGAGGGACTATGTTTCTCGGCTGGCCTGGGAACGCCTTGGGATTCCCCCGGAGGAGCTGCTCCAAGTGGCTGGGGAGAGGGAAGTCTGGGCCTCCCTACTAGGTTGCTACCCCCGCGACCCGACCCTGGATAAGCGGAAGAAGATGGATGGATGGATGGACAGACCACCTCTACTGCCTCATCAACAGGAATGCACATAAAGAGTGATGTGACATCAAAAGAGACCATTGTTTCATCAGTCTCCATGATGACATCCCTCACCTTATCCACAAAGTCCATGGTGTTCTGTATGTGGTGTTCTGAGCTGCCAACTAAAGGGATGAGTACAGATGCCAGATATTTGGAAACATTGTAAGTGACCGAGTTAATCATGCTAACAATTGGTCTTAAAGGTACACCTTGTTTGTGGATTTTGGGTAAACCATACAGACTTGGCGTGGCCTCCCCTGGGTACAGTCTGTGGTACAGAATACTGTTGTCAATAGCCTTGTCCTGCTTCAAAATTTTCAGGCAATCTATCAACTTCTTCTTGTAACCACTTCCTGGATCTCTTTTCAGCGGTTCATAAGTGGTTAAGTCACTAAGGAGTGACATAACTTTCTCATGATAGTCTTTCTGGTTCAAAATCACTGTGCACCTTCCTTTGTCTGCTGGGAGAATTATGATGTTTTTGTCCTTGCTAAGAGTGGTGAGTGCATCCCTCTCTTCTCTACTGATGTTGGAAGGTGGTGGTTTAGCATTACTGAGACAGGCTGAAACTTTGACTCTGAGTTGTTCTGCTTCAAACTCTTTAATTTTGTTGTTACGGATGGCTGACTCAGTGGCTGTGATCATCTCCACCAGAAAAAATCTACATGGTGCCACTGCAAAGTTTAGTCCCCTGGCAAGAATCTCTGTCTCCGGCTGGGTGAGATGTCTTTCAGATAAATTTTGGTTTCAGCTGTCAACTGCCAACTGGTTGATCCACTGTGAGAGGGTGCTATTTATAAGACTGAGCTGAATGCAGCATCTCAGACTGAGGAAGTATTTCGGACGAAAGACGAAACGTTTCTACAAATTTTTGTGCTTTATTTTATTTTATTTTTTGAATGTCCAGAGGACCAGACTTAGCTTTTTTAGATTTTTCTACCTGGATTATTGAACATGCCTAAGGTTAATCATTTTATCCTTATCTATGTTCTGTAATCATAAAGCTTCTATCTGCTCCACAAGAGCCATGATATTCCTTTACTGTAACCTGATGGTTGAGATACCCTGATGCATGCTCTTATGGTTGAGACTTCCTCATCCAGAAAGTCTAGGGATTTCTTGATATCTCCCATCTCCTCTGCCTAGGGAGCTCTTTTCAGGGCCATTTTACTGTGTTACGGCTATAGCAGCTCCTGGGCCTGATTATAGCAGCTCCTGGGCCTGGTCGTAGCAGCTCCTGGGCCCCAGTGGTAGCAGCTCCTGAGCCTGGTTGTAGCAGCTCCTGAGCCTGGTTGTAGTAGCTCCTGGGCCTGGTGGTAGCAGCTCCTGGGCCTGGTGGTAGCAGATCCTGGGCCTTGTGGTAGTAGCTCCTGAGCCTGGTTGTAGCAGCTCCTGGGCCCCAGTGGTAGCAGATCCTGGGCCTTGTGGTAGCAGCTCCTGGGCCTGGTGGTAGCAGTTTCTGGGCCTGGTGGAAGCAGCTCCTGGGCCTGGTTGTAGCAGTTCCCGGGCCTGGTGGTATTAGCTCCTGAGCCTGGTTGTAGCAGCTCCTGGGCCTGGTTGTAGCAGCTCCTGGGCCTGGTTGTAGCAACTCCTGGGCCTGGATGTAGCAGCTCCTGGGCCTGGTGGTATTAGCTCCTGAGCCTGGTTGTAGCAGCTCCTGGACCTGGTTGTAGCAGCTCCTGGGCCTGGTTGTAGCAACTCCTGGGCCTGGTTGTAGCAGTTCCTGGGCCCCAGTGGAAGCAGCTCCTGAGTCCCAGTGGTAAAAGCTCCTGAGCATGTATCCTGGGCCTGGTTGTAGCAGCTCCTGGGCCCCAGTGGTAGTAGCTCCTGAGCCTGGTTGTAGCAGCTCCTGGACCTGGTGGTAGCAGCTCATGGGCCTGGTGGTAGCAGCTCCTGAGTCTGGTTATAGCGGCTCCTGGGCCCGAGTGGTAGCAGCTCCTGAGCCTGGTTGTAGCAGCTCCTGGGCCCCAGTGGTAGCAGCTCCTGAGCCTGGTTGTAGCAGCTCCTGTGCCCACTGGTAGTGGCTCCTGAGCCTGGCTGCAACAGCTCCCAGGCCTGGTGGTAGCAGCTCCTAAACATGTTTGTAGCAGCTCCTAAACCTGGCTGTAGAAGCTCCTCAGCCTGTGTGCTGGTGAAGATTCTCAGTCGTCCAGGACATGATAAAATCATAAAAGGCGTTCAATACAGGATCAACTTTTTTGATCTCCTCAGCCTGGTTTTAGCAGCTCCTGGGCCTGGTTGTAGCAGCTCCCGGACCTGGTTGCAGCATCTCCTTCTTTCTCCTCCTTCCTCTCTGTGAAATGAATGATTATGGATGGTAGTAAAGATAAAAAGAAAGGTAGGCATTCAAACAAACCATTTTTTTGAACTTTAAACAATGTCAATTTTTAATGTACTGGTTGTAAACTAGTTGGATTATGTGAGTTGTGTTTGAAAACAACACATTAAACTATAACTAACGTCCTCTGGACAAATTCTTCTTGTTGAAATGTTTTGTATTTTATCCAAAATGCTTTGTCAGACTGATGAGCTGCAAAAAACAGTCTTATAAAGATCAACTTCTCATAGTGGATCAACCAGTTTGTTGTTGTCATCCAATAGCTGTTCACATGAGAAAGGAGGACCATCAGCCGAATGATTCATGAGTGTCCTGATGGCTGCTTGCTATTAAACACATTAAGCACAACATATAATTTGAGGCTATAAAAAAGAGGATTAGGTCTCTGAGGAACTTGTCCATTCGTCCGTCCGTCCGATAATCCATCCGTCCGTCCGTCCGAGCCTTAATAGTCCAGGGTCAGCCACCAGGTGCTTGCCAGTAAATTTCTCTTGCAGAACTGTCTCCAGAGGAATGCCCAAATCTACCTATTCCCGGTGAGATTTCCTGACAATTAGAATGTTGATTCAATGAGGTTTTTGAATTGCTCTTAGTCTCAGATTTACAACAGCATACATGTTACTATATTTTTTAGACAATTAAGCACAACAAGTATTAGATCAAAGAAATACAGGTAAAGTTCATCAACAAATCTGAGTTGAATCTGTACTTATAATAGATGCTTTCTTTGGATTTCTCTATACAGGTAGTCCTCTTGTTACGCCGGCCTTGAGTTACGACATTTCGGGGTTATGTCACGTTTCTCATTTAAAAAAAAAAATATATATATATATATATATATAATTATTAT
>JBBPBX010014498.1:40028-50814 GCA_038048925.1 Garcialebias charrua
CACCACCACCAAAGAGATGTGTTTGTATTGTACCAGCACAAGTGTTCCACTTTTTTTAGCATCTTTAACAAAAGTATATGGAAATGAAGATGATTAAAAATATGTGTAATGTATCTAAAAATGACAGGTTGCTCTATTACAATTTGACGAATTTCTATTGGAAATTGGTGTATTTTGATAAGAACTAATGATAGTTTTATTTATTTTTATACAGTATCATGCAAGCATTGTGTAGAAAGTTGATGTATTGATAAATCACACATTTTTAGACAGAGCCTGGAGTCCTGTAGTGAGTATTTTTTTTACTAAGAAAATAAAATGTGTGTTATGTTTTGCATGTATGTCATGCACTTTTACCAGCAGTTTTGAACAGAACAAAATATATGTAATATTGGCTTGAGTACTACCTGAGTTGCCAATAAATGCTGTCTGTTGAAACTTCTGCTAACATTAACATAGATCACTTCCCATTTTATTTCAGACTTTGACACAAATGTAGATCAAAACATTGGCATGCCGATGAAAGTGGCATACAGGATGCAGGAGTCATGTCACAGCTTTGTCTTGATTCATCCTGATATAACTATTTTGAATATTCCTTTTGAAACGTATAGAAGTGGTGTCTTGTGAAATCACAAAGGAAATCAGGAGAGTATCACATGTCTTCATTAAAGTCTATTGTTTCAAGCATCTATAGAGTTTTATACCAGCTTTTAAAGCTATTATTTGATTTTGTGACACATACTGATATAAAATGAAAAGTCTACAATGACTAAGGTGTAAACCATTTAATGTTTTTATTTTCAAACATTCAGTAAATAATAACAGTCTTCAAAACATTATTTTAAAATTTAAGACAAAAAAGTACTATTGTTGTAGCTTGACAATGCTTAAGTAAAACACGGCATGAGATATTGTGATATATGTAAACTACGGTACTTAAATATAGTTCAGTTTCCCTCTAAAGCAACAACAGTTCAATAGCTCAGATTCTTTGTTTCTCATAGTCCTCTTTGGTTATTCTACAATGTTTGGACTTTACCCTTCATTCATTCATTCATTTCATTCATTTATTCATTTATATAGCACTTTACACAACCACGGTGGTGGTGACCAAAGTGCTTAACAAAAAACAGTGCAATACTTAAAAAGACAGATTAAAAATCAAGAAAAACACAACATAAAAGCAAAAATAAAACCAGAAATGTCACCACATATTTAATTACTAAAAGCCAGTTTGAATAAAAAAGTCTTAAGCTTTGATTTAAAAGGGCCAAGTTCAGTAATCTGGCGTAGCTCAAGTGGGAGTGTATTCCAGAGTCGAGGTGCGGCCGCAGAAAAGGCACGGTCACCCCAACGTTTATATTTTGTCCGTGGAACAGAGAGCAAGAGTTGGCTATCTGACCTCAGAGACCTGGAGCGGGCGGGGAAACTTAACAACTCCGTTATATAAGTAGGAGCGAGGCCATTCAGAGCTTTAAAAACAAATAATAAAAGTTTAAAATCTATCCTAAAACGGACAGGAAGCCAATGTAGTGAGAATAGTCAGACTAGTTCTTCAATTTTTGTTACATTTAAAGATGATATTTGATCAGGTTTGCTGTAAAAATTTGAGAGGGACTATAGGTGCTTTTAGATAAGGGGTTAAGGGGCCATCAAAAGACCCTCAGAGGTACCCAGAAGATAGATACGTTATTTCCTTGGATTCACCCTCAGAAGAGACAAGAGGAGAACAGTAGGTTTGCATTCCCAAAACACCAATATTCCCCTCCTCCTACATTGCCTTGTGTTCTTGCCTCACCCCCATATGCTGTGTTTTTCTTTCAAATGATGANTATATATATATATATATATATATATATATATATATATATATATATATATATATATACAGGTGACCCCCGAGGTACGAACGAGTTAGGGACCTAAGAACGGTTCGCAGCTCGATTCTGCCGTAGCTAGGGGGTGAAAATTATTTAAAAAATAAAAATTATCATGCTAACGGAGCGCGCGCACACATTTAAGCATGTACAGTAGTGTACTGTAATGTTAAACATTGCTATTCACATTTACAGAATAAATAAAAATATATTTTCTTACTTTGAGATGGTCAAAGCCGACATCTTAGGTTGCCATGCGTTGATTGTTGTCGGGCCGAGCAGCGCGGCGGCCGGCGAGTGAACCACCGCAGCTGCTCGAGACCTGTGTTAGCTAGCTGGCTAGCTTCTGCTAGCCAAGCCATGAGCTGGTGTTGGAGCGGCGGCGCGATCAATCTGCAGCTCCTGCTCCAGCCTGAGACGTCCACAGAGCGATTCCAGCTAGTAATTAATCCATATGATGCGATCCTGGTCACAAGTGTTCAAAAGGCCGGCTCCCGTGTTAGCTCCCGTGTTAGCTTCTGGAGCTAGCCAGGCCGGAGGTGTAGCCAGGCCGGCCGGAGGTGTTCGCGGCGGCCTGGCACGATCAGCGATAAATCCGCTGCTGCCTGAGACATCCACAAAGTTCACAGAGACGTTTCCAGCTCGTAATTAATCCATATGAAGCCATCCTGGTCACCAGTCTTCGGCCGGCTCCCGGGCAGCTAACCTAAAATGGCGTCCGGTGTTCTACATTAATTTGTGACCGGAGACCCCAGTGACTGAACCTAAAACGGCGTCCGGTATTCTACATTAATTTGTGACCGTGTAAACTAGGGATGGGGCAGATCCGATCCAGTATCGGTATTGGTATCCGATACCAGCCTTGTTTACATATCGGATTTTCAGAGCAGAGACTGCCATCTTTCCGATCCATGATACACTGCAGTTGTCTTCAAACTATGGAATGGATTTCCTGAACGGAGGCGTGTTTTATGAGCCCAGAGTAGTAAGACCCGCCTCACATTCAGGAAATCCATTTCCTAGTTTGCCCCTTGCAGCCAGGTAAAACGTGAGTAAACACAGAGAGGACTGGAGGACTGTGGCTAACGGCTAACCAACTTTTCATCTTGGCATCAGAGTCGGTCAGAGTTTATTGATTTTTGCATGTCCGCGAACATGTCTGCTGTGTGGATGTGTTTTACTCTTGAAGCACCGCAAAGCAAGACAGCAGCGACGTGTACGTGTCTGCAGAGCCGCGTGCGTGTCTGCAGAGCCGCTGTCCAGAGAGGAGGAAGCTCCGTCGCGTCATATAATACCACAAACGTGATGAAACATTTGAAAAAGACCACAGTAAAGAGCATGACGATTGTTTAGCCCGGCGGGAGAAAGACAAACGGAGCCGACAGAAATCACTTCTGGACTCGTTTCAACAGCAAGGTAAACTTCCGCTGGACAACGTGAAAGCTAAAGGGATAACCCAGAAACTGCTAAACAACTTGTCAGGAACACTGTCAGCCAACCTGTGGGGTTTGCTGGAAAAGATTGTGACTTTGCTGGAACCCTTTGAGGAGTTAACCAGAGAAATCAGCTCAGCGAGCTCCTCTGCAGCTGATTTGATCCCAGCCGTCACCATTTTAAACACCTGCTCGCTGATAACAGTGTGGACAGTGGCATCAAAACTTTGAGAAGCAGCCTCCTCCAAGCTGTCAGCAGGTGATTCCATGACATCCAAAGTGAACCCCTGTATGCTGTTGGACAGGTGAGGCATATTTTTGAATGTCTTGTAAATGTCTCCAAAGCTCTGTGGGATTATGAAAAACAAAAGGCTGAGCTGTGGCAGCCATCTTAAACTGGATGTACTTTAAAAGTCAACCAGTCGTAGAGAGCCCTTCAGTGATTATCTCTTGAAAGTTTAATCAAAATCTGTCCAGCGGGTCATGAGATATTTTGCTAACAGACGGCACCATTGATTCCAAATAAATAACGTTATAATTTTAAAGAAAGATCTTATGCATTCTACTAGTCCCTTGAATATGCTTTGGGAATGAGTCTCAGCTACTACCGCACCACATTTCATCTAGATTTTTTGTCAAATTGACTGAGTTGTAGTCAATTTTGTGTTGTTTTCAGTTGGCTGTGGCAGCCATCTTAAACTGGATGTACTTTAAAAGTCAACCAGTCGTAGAGAGCCTTTCAGTGATTATCTCTTGAAAGTTTAATCAAAATCTGTCCAGCGGGTCATGAGATATTTTGCTAACAGACGACACCATTGATTCCAAATAAATAACGTTGTAATTTTAAAGAAAGATCTTATGCATTCTACTAATCCCTTGAATATGCTTTGGGAATGAGTCTCAGCTACTACCACACAAATTTTATCTAAATTTTTTGTCAAATTGACTGAGTTGTAGTCAATTTTGTGTTGTATAAGTTCAGTTAGCTGTGGCAGCCATCTTCAATTGGATGTACTTTAAAAGTCAACCAGTCGTAGAGAGCCCTTCAGTGATTATTTCTTGAAAGTTTAAACAAAATCTGTTCAGTTGTTCATAAGATATTTTGCTAACAGACAGATGCAGAATACAAACATAATTGTTGACTTTTGGAAGCATGTGATGAAAAAGAGACTGGGTGAAAGTAACTACAGTACTTAAAAGTACCGGTAGTTAGTTACACGTTTTGTGTTAGCAGAATTTGCACAGCCAAGAGAAGATTAATCTTCTCTCTAAGTACAGTGTATACAAATACTGTATATTTATGCATGCCCAAAAAGGCAACTTGAGGTAAGTTTTATTAATGTTGGATAAGTTTCTTAGTTACAATTAAATCCTGCTAACACAAAACGTGTTTTTTTATTCCTTGCTTTAAAGTGGATATTAGTGGCTGAGGCTGTAATAATTTATTACAGCCTCATAAGGCACCTGAATGGTATCGGATCGGAAAAGTATCGGTATCGATCGATACCCAGTTTTACAGTATCTGTATCGGATCGGAAGTGAAAAATGTGGATCGGTGCATCCCTACTCCGTGGTGTCCGCGTCCGTTGGAGTCACTGAAGAGCCCATGGCCTTGGCGACGAGGTCAACCCAATGCCGTAGCACCGCATCCATCATGAGGTTGCAATGTGGGCAAAAGTCGGGCGCATCCAGTGCTGTTTTAGCATGCAGCATCCCCAAGCAGATTGGACAGGCCTCGTGGGTGTCTGTTGCTGCGAGGGAAAAGCTATATCTGCTGGGACAGGTACGCAAGGTTGGGAAAGCGAAAGGCAAGACTTCCAAGGAAAACCTGCGGGACACCGGGACAGCGAGGCATGTCCGAGATGAGGCGAGCGAGTCCTTCCAGAATCTTTTTTCTTTTTTTTGAAAAGTCTCCTCCGTCGCGTCGCTTTCGCTGGCTAGCTCGCTAGGAGTTAGCAAGGAAGCTTTTTTTTGGTGGCGTAGTTAGTGCCGTCGAGCGAAGCAACCTGTAGAGAGAGGAGAGAAAAATACTTTGGGGTTAAGAGAAATGTGCTGGACTAGCTTTCGCTAGCCCAGTAGTACGCAGGAAAAATTCTCTGTGCGCTCTGTGTAGGGAGCAAGCTCACCTCTGGTTGAGCGATGAAGCAACATAGAAGTCCTGCTAAGAGGTAGTTCAGGTTTAAGCGAGGTGAAGGGCAAAAAGAGAAAGATGGAAGGACGCAAGCCGCTTAAGTACCCAGAGGGCGGGGCCTCTGGCGCGGCGGTGATGCCCCTGCCGTAAAGGCGTGAGTATATTCCTTCAGGTGATCGCGCGGGGGCGCAATTCCCATAGCAAGTATGTTGCACCGAGAGACCAACTGAAAGGGAACTACCCATCACATCCTCATCTCCTTTTCTTTTTTTTTCACCAGCATGTCCATTCAGGTCTGCTATGATCACCAGTGTCTCCTCCCTGGGAATACTTTATATCACTTCATCCAGTTCCTTCCAAAATGTTTTTATCCTATGTCACATCCAACCTGTGGAGCATAACCACTGACAACATTTAACATTAGACCTTCTACTTCTAACTTCAGACACATCACTTTATCTGAAACTCTTTCACCTCTACAACATTATTTGCCAACATCTCCTTCAAGACCAACCCTACTCCATTTCTCTTTCTATCCACCCCATGATAAAACAGTCTAAACCCTGTTCTAATGCTGCAAGACTTGCTGCCCTTCCACTTGGTCTCTTGGATAGATAAAATATATACCGGTATCTTCCTTCTCTGCATCATGTCAGCCATCTCTACATTTGCCTATCATTGTCCCCACATTTAACTTGCATACTAAATTTGGCAAACTCAGTCGAAGACGCCGAGGAGGAAAACGTGTCAGGAGACAGAGGGAGAGGAGGAAAGTGAAGAATGTAGGACTGAGGGTTGCAACTCTAAATGTGGGGACAATGACAGGCAAAGGTAGAGAGCTGGCTGACATGATGCAGAGAAGAAAGGTAGATGTTTTATGTGTCCAAGAGACCAAGTGGAAGGGCAGCAAGGCTCGCAGTATTGGAGCAGGGTTCAAACTGTTTTACCATGGTGTGGATAGAAAGAGAAATGGAGTAGGGGTGGTCCTGAAGGAGGAGTTGGCAAAGAATGTAGTAGAGGTGAAGAGAGTGTCAGATAGGGTGATGTGTCTAAAGGTAGAAGTAGAAGGTCTGATGCTAAACATAGTAAGTGGTTATGCTCCACAGGTTGGATGTGATGGGGAGGAGAAAGATAAATTTTGGAAAGATTTGGATAAAGTGATATCCCAGGGAGGAAAGAGTGGTGATTGGAGCAGACCTGAATGGACATGTTGGTGAAGGAAACAGAGGGGATGAGGAAGTGATGGGTAGGTTTGGTGTCAAGGAAAGAAACCAGGAAGGACAGATGGTGGTGGATTTTGCCAAGAGAATGGAAATGGCTATAGTCAATACCTATTTCCAAAAGAGGGAGGAACATAGAGTGACCTATAAGAGTGGAGGAAGGAGTACACAGGTCGATTACATTCTGTGTAGAAGAGGAAACCTGAGAGAGATTGGAGACTGTAAGGTTGTAGCAGGGGAGAGCGTGGCCAGACAGCATCGGATGGTTGTGTGTAGAATGACTGTTGTTGCGAAGAAGAGAAAAAGAGTAAAACCAGAGAAGAAGACCAAATGGTGGAAGCTAAAGAAGGAAGAATGTTGTGAGAAATTCAGAGACGAGCTGTTAAAGGCTCTGGGTGGTAAGAAAGAGCTTCCAAGTGACTGGGCTACTACAGCAACAGTAATTAGAGAGACAGGTAGGAAGGTACTTGGTGTGTCATCTGGACAGAGAATGGATGATAAGGAAACCTGGTGGTGGAATAGTGAAGTGCAGGACGCCATTCAAAGAAAGAGATTAGCCAAGAAGAAATATGACAGTGAGAGGACTGAAGAGAGGAGACAGGAATATAAGGAGATGGGACATAGAGCAAAGAGGGAAGTAGCTAAGCTAAAGCAGAGGGCAGAGATGCTCACAAGTCATTTTTTGCAAGTCCAAGTCAAGTCTCAAGTCTCTGATCTCAAGTCCAAGTCAAGTCCAAGTCAAGTCCCTAATATTTGAGTGACACCGTGAATGAATGTATGCTATTCATTCGCAAACAATGGACATTAAATGTCTCTCCTTTTAAAAATATCCAGGTTAACATTAGATTAACACACTGACGCTAAGCTTGTTTGTAGCAGCTGCTAACAACCTTTTAGGCAGTGACTGACTACACGTTACAGCTTATTTTTATCTGAATGTAGAGGCCAAAACATTACATTAAATGTCTCTCCTCAATTCAGTTCAGTTTATTTATACTGTATAGCTCCAAGTCACAAGTTGTCTCAGGGCACTGAACAGAAACAATCAAATGTAAAAATAATAAGTTAACAGAAACTTTAATATAAAAATAATGGTAACACTATTTATCTGAGGAGACTGCTTTGAGTTTAACTCCATGTTATAAAAAAGCTACAGTAGTTAGCCAGAGTTATTTCAGGATGAAATAATTTGAACTTCTGTTTGAATTTAATGCTATGAACTTTTTCCTTTTTGTTACATTTACTATGAATTTCTCACAGGGCAGAGAGCCAACATGGAGGACTCACAAACATATACAGTATTATTATTATTATACAGTACAAATAATATTGTCCAGTGTCTGATGCTGCAGTCATGTTACTGAGCTCCCACTGATGGGCTAACCTGGTTCCACCACAGCAGCAGGATCCTCAGACAGAACAGCTGGTGGGATGTCCTGGTATCTGCAGCCCTCTCTCCATTTGTTTCTTCATGGACATGGAGCTGTGAAATTATGTTGTGCCCTTTCCTCAGCAAAACGCTCCTCCAGTGGAGACTTTCTGGACAGACTGCAGGGAGGTTCCTAAACAAACAACAGGTTTATCAGTAAAAAGAGATTATTAAATCATTTTTAAGACTGAGAATGTATACAATTATTAGCTCTGTTGTTATTGCCTAACTAACCTATTCAATAATTCTTCAAACTTTGACATTCACTCATAATGGAATGAAAGAGAACATAAACAGAAATTATATAATAATGAAAACTAGAGACATTAAAACATTTTAAAAGACACAGAGAACTTTAAATGAATTAAGAATGTTAATAAGTGTTGGATTTGAGTGCAATGTAAGTGCAGTCCATGGTTGAATTGAATCCACATCTGAAAAGGGATGCAACCTTTTCACAACATATGCTGTAACTGTTCTGTGGCACTCTTCATTCAGTTAACACTGACGTTTTTACCTTGGACAGTCACTGGTGAACTGAACACTGTGAAGCCATTTCAGGTCGTTTGTCTAAGAAAAAATACAAGCTAACGTTAGCATCGTGTGTATTTGAGCTGACTTACCGCTTTAAGCGGAGTATAACTTGTTAGCTGCCTTAATGTTGGTATGAGATGTAGTTTATAGTTTATTTATTTACCTGATGGAGTCGAAGAGGTAGCGATTAGCGAAAAGTTCGGCGGAGCGTTTTGCAGACGGACTACTCTGTACTTCCGGTCGGATACGAAGCAAAAATAATCCGGTGGAGTACGTCAAAGACGGGACACTATTTTACTTCTCCACCCTCCTTTGCATGATAGAAAATTATTGCAAGTGCTGCACTGACCTGACTGGTCATTTTATTAAATTAGTACGCTATCGATAGCAGATGCACACTTCCGGTGGATTCTTCTTCGTTGGTTTTCGGTGGCGGCTACTTCCGGTTGGCTAACTAGCATCGAACATAGGAATCGCAAATTAATATTTTGAACGATTTCGGGAAAACCGCACAGTTAGTCCCGGTTCAGAACAATTCTCGATGCTCACGAGTCTCAAATGGCGAGTCCGAGTCGAGTTGGAAGTCTTTTGAATGCAAGTCCGAGTCGAGTTGGAAGTCTTTTGAATGCAAGTGAATGCAAGTCCGAGTCGAGTCTGAAGTCTCTGTTTTTGCGACTTAAGTGCGACTCGAGTCCGAGTCCCAAACTCGAGTCCCCATCTCTGGCAGAGGGCGTACAACGAGTTATATGGGAGACTGGACACTAAAAAGGGCAATAAGGACTTGTACCGATTGGCAAGACAGAGGGATCAGGCTGGAAAGGATGTGCAACAGGTTAGGCTTATTAAAGATGGGAATGGGAATGTTCTAACAAGTGAGGAGAGTGTGATGGGAAGATGGAAGGATTACTTTGAGGAGCTAATGAATGAAGAGAATGAAAGAGAAAGAAGAGTGGAGGTAATAGAAACTGTGGACCAGGAAGTGGGAAAGATTAGTGAGGGTGAAGTCCGGAAAGCTCTGAAAAGAATGAAGAAGGGGAAGGCAGTAGGACCTGATGACATACCAGTGGAGGTTTGGAAATGTCTTGGAGAGATGGCAGTGAGGTTTTTGACTCAAATATTTAATGGAATATTTGAGGGTGAGAAAATGCCTGAAGAATGGAGAAGAAGTGTGCTGGTTCCCATTTTTAAGAACAAGGGTGATGTACAGAGTTGTAGCAACTACAGGGGAATTAAGTTGATGAGCCACACAATGAAGATCTGGGAGAGAGTTGTGGAAGGAAGGCTTAGACAAGAGGTGACTATCTGTGAGCAGCAGTATGGTTTCATGCCAAGAAAGAGCACCACAGATGCCATCTTTGCTTTGAGGATGTTGATAGAGAAGTACAGAGAGGGTCAGAAAGAACTCCATTGTGTGTTTGTGGATTTAGAAAAAGCATATGACAGGGTGCCAAGAGAAGAGGTGTGGTATTGCATGAGGAAATCTGGAGTGGCAGATAAGTATGTTAGACTGGTACAGGACATGTATGAGGACAGCAGGACAGTGGTGAGATGTGCTGTGGGAGTGACAGATAGCTTCAAGGTGGCGGTGGGATTGCATCAAGGATCGGCTCTGAGCCCCTTCTTGTTTGCTCTGGTGATGGACCGACTAACAGATGAGGTCAGGCAGGAATCCCCATGGACTATGATGTTTGCAGATGACATTGTGATCTGTGGTGAGAATAGGGAACAGGTGGAAGAGAACTTGGAGAGGTGGAGGTATGCACTTGAAAGAAGAGGAATGAAAGTCAGCCGTAGTAAGACAGAGTACATGTGTGTGAATGAGAGGGAGGCCAGTGGAACAGTGAGGCTACAAGGAGCAGAGGTCACAAAGGTGCAGGACTTCAAGTACTTGGGGTCCACTGTCCAGGAAAATGGGGAATGTGGTAAAGAGGTGAAAAAGAGAGTCCAGGCAGGATGGAGTGGATGGAGAAAAGTTTCAGGAGTGATTTGTGACAAAAAGGTGTCAGCAAAGGTCAAAGGAAAAGTTTACAAGACAGTGGTGAGACCAGCTATGTTGTATGGTCTGGAGACAGTGGCATTGACAAAAAGACAGGAGAAAGAACTGGAAGTAGCAGAAATGAAGATGCTGAGGTTCTCCTTAGGAGTGACAAGGATGGATA
>JBBPBX010014499.1:0-21115 GCA_038048925.1 Garcialebias charrua
GATCCACAACTGGAAAAGGAATTATTAATTTTAAGAGCAGAATACGATAAACATTCAGCATCAAGAGCCGCATCAAGTTTACTACGACTTAAACAAACATTCTATGAACAGGGAGATAAAACAGGAAAACTATTAGCTTGGCAAATAAAACAGTTAAAATTTAAGCAACCAATTACATCTATTAAAATAAATGAATGAACTTTACAAGATCCACAACAAATAAACTCAGCTTTTAAGAATTACTATGAGGATTTGTATAAAGCGCAAGAAAAAATAAAATTAGAAAAAATAGATAAATTCTTAACAAATTTAAATATACCTAATTTTTCAGAAGAAGATAGGGACACCCTGAATTTAGAAATAACAGAGGAAGAGTTAGGACAAGCTATCAACAATATGAAATCAGGAAAAAGAGGAGGACCTGATGGCCTCCCAATAGATTTATACAAAATTTTTGAAGATAAACTTTTAACTCCACTACTAGATATGTTTAAAGAAATATTCAGCTCAAATTATCTTCCCCCGTCAATAAACGCTGCCATGATTACTCTTTTACCGAAACCAGATAAACCATTAGATACATGTGAAAATTTTAGGCCAATTAGTTTGTTAAATGCAGATCTGAAAATAATATCTAAATTGCTAGCACTACGTTTACAAAAGATCTTACCAAAAATAATAGATCATGATCAAAATGGATTTATATTAGGGAGGCAAGGCTTCCATAATGTGAGGTGAGTATTAAATATAATTTATTATAATAAAGGATCCCCAGATTCAGCTTTTCTATCATTAGATGCCGAAAAGGCATTTGATAGGATAGATTGGGAATTTCTTATTCAGGTAATGGAAACGCATGGCTCTGGCTCTGGAACCAGTTTCCTTGAGAGGGGTTGGACACTCTTCCACTCTGGAGTTGCCCCTGGTGAGAGGCGCCGAGCAGGAGTGGGCATACTTGTTGCCCCCCATCTTGGTGCCTGTACGTTGGGGTTCACCCCGGTGAACGAGAGGGTAGCCTCCCTTCGCCTACGTGTGGGGGGACGGGCTCTGACTGTTGTTTGTGCCTATGCACCAAACGGCAGCGCAGATTACCCACCCTTTTTGGAGTCCTTGGAGGGGGTATTGGAGGGTGCGCCTCCTGGGGACTCCCTTGTTCTGCTGGGGGACTTCAACGCTCACGTGGGCAATGACAGTGAGACCTGGAGGGGTGTGGTTGGGAGGAACGGCCCCCCTGATCTGAACCCGAGTGGTGTTCTGTTGTTGGACTTCTGTGCTCATCATGGATTGTCCATAACGAACACCATGTTCAGGCATAAGGGTGTCCATATGTGCTCTTGGCACCAGGACACCCTAGGTCGCAGTTCGATGATCGACTTTGTTGTCGTCTCATCTGATCTGCGGCCGCATGTCCTGGACACTCGGGTGAAGAGAGGGGCGGAGCTGTCAACTGACCACTACCTGGTGGTGAGTTGGCTCCGATGGTGGGGGAGGATGCCGGTCAGACCTGGCAGACCCAAACGTATTGTGAGGGTCTGCTGGGAACGTCTGGCAGAGTCTCCCGTAAGACGGAGCTTTAACTCCCACCTCCGGGAGAGCTTTGAACACGTTCCGAGGGAGGCGGGGGACATTGAGCCCGAGTGGGCCATGTTCCGCGCCTCTATTGTCGAGGTAGCTTATCGGAGTTGTGGCCGCAAGGTTGTTGGTGCCTGTCGTGGTGGCAATCCTCGAACCCGGTGGTGGACGCCAGCGGTGAGGGATGCTGTCAAGCTGAAGAAGGAGTCCTATTGGGCCTTTTTGGCCTGTGGGACCCCGGAAGCAGCAGATAGGTACCGGCAGTCCAAGCGGCATGCGGCTCGGGTGGTTGCTGAGGCAAAAACTCGGGCGTGGGAGGAGTTCGGAGAGGCCATGGAGAATGACTTCCGTACGGCTTCGAGGCGATTCTGGTCCACCATCCGGCGTCTCAGGGGGGGAAAGCGGTACGCGACCAACACCATTTATGGTGGGGATGGCGTGCTGTTGACCTCAACTCGGGATGTTGTGAGTCGGTGGGCGGAATACTTCGAAGACCTCCTCAATCCTACTGGCACGTCTTCCACTGAGGAAGCGGAGCCTGGGGACTTTGGGTCGGGCTCTCCAATCTCTGGTGCTGAGGTCGCCGAGGTGGTTAAAAAGCTCCGCGGTGGCAGGGCTCCGGGGGTGGATGAGATTCGTCCTGAGTTCCTTAGGGCTCTGGATGTTGTGGGGTTGTGTTGGCTTACGCGACTCTGCAATATCGCGTGGACATCGGGGGCAGTTCCCTTGGATTGGCAGACTGGGGTGGTGGTTCCCCTATTCAAAAAGGGGGACCGTAGGGTGTGTTCCAACTATAGGGGGATCACACTCTTAAGCCTCCCTGGTAAGGTCTATTCAGGGGTTCTGGAGAGGAGGGTCCGTCGGATAGTCGAACCTCGGATTCAGGAGGAGCAGTGTGGTTTTCGTCCTGGTCGTGGAACACTAGACCAGCTCTACACCCTCAGCAGGGTCCTGGAGGGTGCGTGGGAGTTTGCCCAACCAGTTTACATGTGCTTTGTGGACTTGGAAAAGGCATTCGACCGCGTCCCTCGGGGGGTTCTGTGGGGGGTACTCCGGGAGTATGGGGTACCAGGCCCTTTGATATGGGCTGTTAGGTCCCTGTACGACCGGTGTCAGAGCTTGGTCCGCATCGCTGGCAGTAAGTCGGGCTCGTTTCCTGTGAGAGTTGGACTCCGCCAAGGTTGCCCTTTGTCACCGATTCTGTTCATAACTTTTATGGACAGAATTTCTAGGCGCAGCCAAGGTGTTGAGAGGATCCGGTTTGGTGGCCTTAGAATCTCTTCTCTGTTTTTTGCAGATGATGTGGTCCTATTGGCTTCATCAGTTCGTGATCTACAGCTTTCGCTGGAGCGGTTTGCAGCTGAATGTGATGCGGCCGGGATGAGGATCAGTTCCTCCAAATCCGAGGCCATGGTCTTGAGCCGGAAAAGGGTAGCATGCCTTCTCCGGGTCGGGGAGGAGGTCCTGCCCCAAGTGGAGGAGTTTAAGTATCTCGGGGTCTTGTTCACGAATGAGGGAAAACTGGAGCGTGAGATCGATAGGCGGATAGGTGCAACATCCGCAGTGAAGCGGGCGCTGTACCGGTCTGTCGTGGTGAAGAGAGAGCTGAGTCAAAAGGCAAAGCTCTCAATTTACCGATCGATCTATGTTCCTACCCTCATCTATGGTCATGAGCTCTGGGTTATGACCGAAAGAACGAGATCTCGGATACAAGCGGCTGAAATGAGTTTTCTCCGCAGGGTGTCTGGACTCTCCCTTAGAGATAGGGTGAGAAGCTCAGTCATCCGGGAGGGACTCGGAGTAGAGCCGCTGCTTCTCCACATCGAGAGGAGCCAGTTGAGGTGGCTCGGGCATCTGGTTAGGATGCCTCCTGGACGCCTCCCTGGTGAGGTGTTCCGGGCATGTCCCACCGGGAGGAGACCCAGAGGAAGACCCAGGATACGCTGGAGGGACTATGTTTCTCGGCTGGCCTGGGAACGCCTTGGGATTCCCCCAGAGGAGCTGCTCCAAGTGGCTGGGGAGAGGGAAGTCTGGGCCTCCCTACTTAGGTTGCTACCCCCGCGACCCGACCCTGGATAAGCGGAAGAAAATGGATGGATGGATGGAACTACAGAGGTCTTCAACGTCTTCAAAGAGTTAAACAAGTTATGAACAGATTAAAGGAAATGGATTCAAAAATTGTGTTCCTCTAAGAAACACATCTTCTTGATAAGGACTTGTTAAAGGTAAAAAGGAGGTGGAAGGGCAGCATTTATATGGCACCATACACTTCTCAGTCTAGAGGGGTAATGACTTTAGTTCACGAATCGGTACCATTGCAAATTAAAAACATAATTAAAGATAAAAGAGGAAGATACCTAATACTTCAAGGCTATTTAATGTCAGAAATGCTAATTTTAACTAATATATATGGTCCAAATGTAGATGATAATAAATTTTATAACGATATACTCCTCACACTAACATCACTTAAAGGGTTACACATAATGGCCGGAGATTTTAATTGTACATTAAATACAAATTTGGACAGGTCAACAGGAACAGATCAATCACATAATAACTGTAGAACAGCAATAAAAACTATGATGAGGGAGCTAGAGTTACGTGATGAATGGAGAGAGAGAAACCTAGTTAACAAAGCATACTCATGCTATTCAAGTACTTTCAAAACCTACTCTAGAATAGACTACTATTTAATTTCTACAGAATTACAGTATAAAATCCAGGAATGTTCCTATGAAAATATAGTAATTTCAGATCATGCACTGTGTCGGTTAGTTTATAAAGATGATAAACTAAAGAGAGATCCTCCAAGATGGCATTTTCAACACAAATGGCTATGAGATGAAAACTTTGTGAAATGCCTAAGGAAACAAGTAGAATAATTTTTTTCAGATTAATACTACAGAAACGTCAGCGTGTATACGATGGGAAGCATTCAAGGCCTTTCTTAGAGGGCATATTATTAGCTATACAGGTTCCAAGACAAAACAAACTGAAAAAAAAAACAGAATACAGTTGGAAAATAAAATAAAAGTAATGCAAGAGAAAATAAACAAAAAACAAGATCCACAACTGGAAAAGGAATTATTAATTTTAAGAGCAGAATACGATAAACATTCAGCATCAAGAGCCGCATCAAGTTTACTACGACTTAAACAAACATTCTATGAACAGGGAGATAAAACAGGAAAACTATTAGCTTGGCAAATAAAACAGTTAAAATTTAAGCAACCAATTACATCTATTAAAATAAATGAATGAACTTTACAAGATCCACAACAAATAAACTCAGCTTTTAAGAATTACTATGAGGATTTGTATAAAGCGCAAGAAAAAATAAAATTAGAAAAAATAGATAAATTCTTAACAAATTTAAATATACCTAATTTTTCAGAAGAAGATAGGGACACCCTGAATTTAGAAATAACAGAGGAAGAGTTAGGACAAGCTATCAACAATATGAAATCAGGAAAAAGAGGAGGACCTGATGGCCTCCCAATAGATTTATACAAAATTTTTGAAGATAAACTTTTAACTCCACTACTAGATATGTTTAAAGAAATATTCAGCTCAAATTATCTTCCCCCGTCAATAAACGCTGCCATGATTACTCTTTTACCGAAACCAGATAAACCATTAGATACATGTGAAAATTTTAGGCCAATTAGTTTGTTAAATGCAGATCTGAAAATAATATCTAAATTGCTAGCACTACGTTTACAAAAGATCTTACCAAAAATAATAGATCATGATCAAAATGGATTTATATTAGGGAGGCAAGGCTTCCATAATGTGAGGTGAGTATTAAATATAATTTATTATAATAAAGGATCCCCAGATTCAGCTTTTCTATCATTAGATGCCGAAAAGGCATTTGATAGGATAGATTGGGAATTTCTTATTCAGGTAATGGAAAAGTTTAAATGTGGAAATAAGTTTGTCCAATGGGTGAAAATATTATATAGTAACCCTTCAGCTGAAATGATAACAAACAGAAATATATCTAAACCAATAAAGATCAGTAGAGGATGCAGGCAAGGATGTCCATCGTCACCTTTGCTATTTACTCTGGCAATAGAGCCATTTGCTATTGCTATCCGTTCACACCCGCAAATTTATGGAATCAAAGTAGGATCCAATGAACACAGAATTTCCCTGTTTGCAGATGATGTTATTCTATTTGTATCTAAAATAAGTAGCTCAATAAAACATATTCTGGACATAATCAAACAATATGGTGAGATATCGGGATATAAAATAAATAAAAACAAATATTCAATGTTACTCCTTAATAAGGATGAAAAGATTAATATAACTCCAGAAATACAACAGTTTAAGATAGTAAATGAATTTAAGTATTTAGGAATACACATTTCATCAAATATAGAACAGATATCCGTAACTAACTATAAACACATATTAAAAGTAGTAGGTGATTCTTTAGAAAGATGGATGCCACTGCCAATATCTATGATTGGAAGAGTAAATTTAATGAAAATGAATATACTACCAAAAGTGTTCTACATGTTTCAGAATGTTGCCCTTCCACCTCCTCCTGAATTCTTTTCACAAATAAGAAAGGTGATGATACGTTTCTTAAGGAAAAATAGGAAATCCAGAATACGCTTAATGATACTGTACCTCCCGTATGATCGGGACGGCTTGAAATGCCCTAATTTCCACTGGTACTACTGTGCTGTACATCTGAGGTCTATGATGTTTTATTATAGTAAACACTCTCCACATTGGGCTGATATGGAAACACAAGATTTAACATTAACACTCCCTGCATATTTGTATTCCAATTCAATATTGAAGCTCCTGAAACCAACTAAAAACCCATTTCTTAAAAATACAATTAGAGTACGGAGAGATGTTAAAGATATTCTAATCGAATCGAATGACTTATCTTTATTCAGCCCAGTGTGGGGAAACCAATTCTTTATACCTGGTAGAGCGGACTCAACATTTAAAGAATGGAAGGATAAAGGTCTCCAAATGATTGAACATCTATATGAATCAAACTCAGACACACTAATGAGCTTTCAAGAGTTACAGAATAAATGTAATATAAATAAGAATCATTTTTTAAAATATCTTCAACTCAGAAATTTTATAAAAACAACTCAGAACAATGTGCTGACAACCTATAAAGTCAACTTTAGAATAAATGCTAACAAAAGATAGTTTAAAAAAAGGTATAATATCAGATTTTTATCATTTATTGACATCCCATTTGCTTGAAGGATCACATGATAGACTTAATGCTTGGAAGGAAGATATAATAATGGACTTATCAGAGGAAGATTGGCAAATAGCATGTAATCTGGCCCACACTAGCTCTATTAATACAGCTTTAAAAATGATTCAATACAAGTGGTTAATACGGGTTTACATAACTCCTGTAGACCCCAATAAATACAATGGGGAGATACTTGATGTTTGTTCAAAGTGTGTGGAGGATAAAGGGACTCTGCGAAAAAATCATGTGGTATTGCAGGGAAATTATGTTATTTTGGACAGAAGTAAAAAATATAATTGAGAAAATCATTTCTAAACAAATAATTTTGGACCCAAAATTGTTTGTGTTCGGGCTGTATCCTGAAAGACATAACTACACTAATAATGAACAAATGTTTATTAATTTAAGTTTGATTAATGCAAAAAGATGTATATCGTTATGTTGGAAAAACGTGAATAGACCTACTGCAAATCAATGGTTACAACAAATGTTATCAGCTCTTCCTTTAGAAAGGATAACGTATGTGTTAGAGGGCAGGCAAGAACTATTTGAGTGTGTTTGGAACCCCTTCATTATGTATGTCAAAGGTTTGGACACGTTAAATGAAAATGTAAGCAATTGAAGAACGTGCTGATCGCAGTTTCCAAAGACAATAATACGAGAAGACATCTATAGTTGAACTCAATATAAAAAAGAAATGAACAATGTAAAAAAGAAATATGAGACACCTTTTTTTAATTGTATTTTGATTTTATTTTTTTAATTATTTGGATGGAGGTAATTTATTTAGTCTGTTTATTGTATGAATGTTGTGCTTATTTTGTAAAAACGCAAATTAATATATTTTGGGGAAAAAAAAAACTATTAGATCCGGCCCGCAAGCCACAGCCACCCGCTGGTGTTTTGCACACAGCACGGAGTCGATCCGATCCGGTATCGGAATCCATTACCAGCATAGTGTACTTATTTTCCTATCCATGAGGCACGTTGGCTTCAAACTATGGAATGGATTTTCTGAACAGAGTCGTGTCTCATGAACCCAAAGTAATATGACCTGCCTCAAATTCAGGAAATCCATTCCATAGTTTGCAGCCAGCTACAATGTGCAGACTCGGTGAGTAGCATTTTAGCTAACAGCTAGCCAACTGTTCATCGTAACTGTTACTTGTCCATTGTGTGGAAATGTTTTACACTAAACACCACAAAACAGCAATGTCTGCAGAGCCATAGCACCACATTAAACCGCGCTCAAGTTAGTTCAGCGGGATGACACTCTCGCTGAACCGAGCAGTACGAGCCAGCCGCGTCCCCGTCTCAGATCATTCAGAATGCAACTTCTCATTCAAGCTCCATGTCTTCAGCTGTGTTTTTTTCTTGTTCAACCGCAAGTATATTAATTAAAAATCACAAGACAGCTGTATGCCTAATCATTCAACCTTTATTTAGGCGCAGGTAGCTCATGAAGTCACTGCAGCTTGCACAAGTGGCTTCATTATTCATCAGCAGTCAGAGCAGAGATCAACTTTCAGCTATACCCCTCCTCAAAAATGGCTAAACGTAAGGTGGATAAATATGAAAGAGTGGGTGCTGCTGAGTTTGCACGTTTCATTCCCGACACAATGCCCCAGTTGTGCATCCAATGCCTCTTTTCCACCGCTTGGCTCGGGTTGGATCGGCTCAGTTCGGGTCGGGTCGGGTCACATCTATATTCTGTTTCCACAGCTTT
This sequence comes from Garcialebias charrua, assembly GCA_038048925.1. Classification (NCBI taxonomy): domain Eukaryota; kingdom Metazoa; phylum Chordata; class Actinopteri; order Cyprinodontiformes; family Rivulidae; genus Garcialebias; species Garcialebias charrua. Next base: position 8,544 of record JBBPBX010014499.1, read on the forward strand.
TTTGTACCCCTTCTGTGGGCGGGGTCCAGAATCCTACTCGTCTTACCACATGGTGGCAGTAGTGTTCCCTCAAGCTATTTACTAGTAGCCACCACTAGAAGAAGAACACAATAAAGGCTTTGACAGAATGTTGTGAAAGAGATGTCATGCTTTAATGAGTACCTCATGAGCTGTAATCTTTAAACCCAATTCATAATCCTACCTTGTTGCCTTCTTTAAACCCATGTATTTTCCAATTTAGTATTTTTACAATAAAGATGTATTAAAAACATATTTTATTATTTAGTTATGCACAAGGTGCTTGATAAAGTTGCAAAACCATATTTGTCTGAGCTGCTTCAACCTTCCTGCCCTCACCGATCTCAGGTCAGCTGAGCAGTTGCTGCTGACAGTCCTCAAAACTTTTTAAATCTTATTTAAAAACACACATTTATTCTTAAGTTATTTAACTTATTACTTAAGTTGTTTACTTGGTGGGATAACTTCAGTGTGCTTTGGACTACTCTGACTGACGAAGCCCTCTGGAGTGAGGGTGAAACGTTTCTACAAAAAAGAAACTGTCCAGATGAACTGATTGAGAATGAGCGGACACATTTATTCCTTGGCTTTTAACACGTGATCTTATATTTTATGGCATTTTAACATACCTGGTATATGTATTTATTTTTGTATGCTTTTTATAGTTTGTAATTAACTTGTCTTTTATGTTATTGTACAGCACTTTGGTTGCCACTTTTAATTTTTGACTTTTTTTGTATGACTTCATCCTAGAACCAAATAATTTATAACATAATAACAGTTGAGCAGATTCTAATAATCTTTATCTTATGATTCTTTAAAGATCAAATGCAAATGGAAAGTTCTCTTAACTTCCAGTATGGATTTAAACACTATACACACTTCGCATTGTAAAATAAGTTTAGGAGTGGTGTTCTGGAACATTCAATTGAATGTTCCAGAACACCACTTAAGAAAATATAACGTTTAATAGGAAAAGTTTGAAGTGACAAACAGAAGTAACGAATTTCCATCTGGTGTCTCTCGGCTTCCTCTAGAAGACGACACATGCTGTTGAATTCTGGTGATTTTCTTCTGGTGACTGTAAAAGAAAAATGTGGTTAATTTAGTCCTGAAACTGTTTTTTTTTACTAATAGAATGTAATCACAGGTTGTTCATGTACTAACTGTAACCTGTTTGAGTTATTTGAATAAATATTCAATGTTTTATAGACATAAATGTGTCAAGCTAACTCGTATCTTTTTCTCCCTTGTACTTTGTAACACATATGAGCTAATACCTCAAAAACCAAAAGGCCAGATATTTTTCAAACTAACTCATTTTATTCACAACATGTTCATTATTGGCTTTGAAACTCTCATTCGCCCCAAGTTCGTTGTTTGATTACACTTTGGATCAGAAAAGGAGATAACGCTGAATACACTTAAAATACGACAAACGCACATAATTTAAAGTTCCAAAAACCAGTTTAAATAATCATAAGTTTAAAAAAGTCACAGAATACATTTGTTCTATTTCTAACAGCCATTACATTTGTTTAAAAGACGTGCACAGTGAGAGAGAGAGAGAGAGAGAGAGAGAGAGAGAGAGAGAGAGAGAGAGGGAAAAAGAAAACATACAACCTGATCCGTGGGCTTGCTTCTGCATTGTCTGTTGGAGGATGGAAACTTATACATTTTATACTCTTCTGTGGGGGTTGCCTGCTTTAAACTGACAAGAGGAGTTTTGTTTCAGAGACTGTTGTCCCCCCTTTATTGCCAGAAGACACAGGAAATACCACTGCCTTCCCTCAGCTTGCTCGGGTCTCCCCAGGCCCCAGGGGGAAAGGCACCGACACATCGATGACTAAAATAAATGTACATTTATTGCTGAGTACTTATAAACATGCACACTCTAGTAGACCACTAAATGACCAATTAGTGTAACTGGACATTAAATTACATTAAAGATCATACCCTACACACATATTTAGAGCTGTTCTTGTTACTTTCTAACTCAGGGGTGCTCACACTTTTTCAGCATGCGAGCTACTTATAAAAAAACCAAGTCAAAAATATCTACCCAATACAAAAATGCAAAACATATAATTATCTTCAAATGTATTAAGGATTCTTGTTATGTACAATGTACCTATGTTGATGTACCTTGCATAACTGAATAAGCCAATATTGCACAACACATGTAATAAATCAGGGGTCACCAACCCGTAGGGACCAAATGGGGTGATGGTGACAGCAATATAGATTTTTTTTAATTTATTTAAAAAAAAGATGGTAGAAACTGATCCCCACCCCCTTCTTTATAAGAATCTGGTCTTTTACTTTAATTAATAAATGTTAAAAAATCATTAGATATTTTTTTAACTTTATAATGTCATCTCTAAAAAAAACTCCAGCAAATCTAAAGTGGTCCACAGGCCACCAGTTGATAACCACAGCTGTAGCAGGTTGTTATGGCTCCGGACACGTTTAATTTAGTGAACAAAGGCATAAAAATTGCTCTTTTGGTACGGAGATTTACAGCGGTGTATTTTACAGACTGTCCCTGAACGCAGCGCGAAAGTGTGTTTTGCAAACGCTCGCGCTACGGGACAGGGAAACGTGCAGAGAACAGAGAGTAGTCAAGGAGGTTATGCTGTATGAAAAGTGTCTCGTATGATTTTAATAATAAAGCCACGTCAACTCCCAACCAGTATGTTTAAGCGTGCAGAGAAACAACACAGCGTCACTCACCCGGAAGATGGTGGGGGCGTTTCGCTTTGAAGTTGCTGCTGTCCGAACAGGGATTTTAGTGCACCTTTCTCTTTCTCACCTGGCTTTTGGGTGGGAAGTCCATGTCGTATTTTCCATGAACAGTCCGAAATCTGATTGTTTTAGCTTGGTATGTTTCGCTGCGTTTCACCTTCGCTCCGTTGTTTTTAGAAACTGCATGCGTAATAACCTAAAGCTCTCGTCTGATTGGTTGCCGTGTATGTCAATCAAGTGATGGGAGGATACAACTCAAGATTCAGTTGTCATCTGATTGGTTGCCCTGCATGTCAATCAAGTAACGGGATGTTTGATTGTCTGACAATTTTTTTAATGTCACGCTGCGGGGAAAAAATAATAATAATAATGTCACGCTGCGATCGACCAGTAATGCCTCTGCGATCGACCGGTCGATCGCGATCGACGTAATGAGCAGGTCTGTTCTAACTGAACAAACATGCAGGGTAAGGAGGCCTTCAGTAGATTTCCTCACAACTATATATCTTCAAAGTCGTAAAACTGACAGGACAAAGAGGCACCAGCTATATTATCATCCCCAAGCTTCACCAGAACAGATCTGCCTGTGTCCTTTAGTAAATCTTTATCACTCTACAAAAGAAACTGATCATTTGAACACCGTATGAAAAACCCCTTCGAAATAAATGAAAACACGAAGACAAATATATTTTTATTTCACAACATCATGTACTAACTATAACCTGTTTGAGTTATTTGAATAAATATTCAATGTTTTATAGACATAAATGTGTCAAGCAGCTCCTATCTTTTTCTCCCTTGTACTTTGTATAACATATCATCAATTATATCAAAAACCAAAAGGCCAGATATTTTTCAAACTAACTCATTTTATTCACAACATGTTCATGTACTAACTGTAACCTGTTTGAGTTATTTGAATTATTATTCGAATTTTTATAATTTATTTTTCGTAGTGCACGCACAGGTTTGGAAGAAGTCAAAGCGAACCTACTTTAAATGCAGCAGATTTGACCACTACGTGACAATATTAAAGCGTGGTTGAGCTCAGGAACCTTCGTACTATAAAGTCAGCTATGAAATATATTTTTATATCTGTTCAATGAGCTACATTTTAAAGACATAAAGCCGCCCGCGCGCGTTGCTCGTGGCGATCCTACTTTTTAAAATCCTGCAGTTTTGAGCAGTACGTGATTTTATTAAGGACACGTTCAGCTGAAGACCCATCTTTGCTATAAATAAATAAATAAAAAATTGTTTTTACCGTGTTATTCATGTAAAGTCCTGCCGTGATCGCTTCCCTCGCTTCCGTGAAAACAGCTCGAGTCTCCTCCTTCCTCCTTCCGGAGCGGGTGAGCACGCCTCAGTACCCCTCTGAAACTACACCAAAAATCTCAAGAAATCTGGCGCGGAGCAGCACGGAATATCCGGTGGGGAAGGATGAAAGGGAGTCTCTGCGACGCACATATGACGTAACATCTGACCCGTGCCGACCGGTGGAAAAGGGGCACAAGCTGCTCGGACGCTTTCTGTTTGGCAGCACATACCTGAGTGAACAACTGTTCTCTTTAATGAAGCTAAACAAAACATCACACAGGAGTCGTCTTACTGATAATCACCTTCAGTCAATCCTGAGGATTTCCTCAGCTCAGAGCCTAACCCTGAACATTGATGAACTTGTACAAAAGATGAGACACCTCAAGTATCAAGCTCCGCCTCAGATATGTGAGCATCAGAGCTGTAACAAATCTTCAGTTTTTAATTCAGTTAAATTTTTACATTTGTAAGACGTGATTTTTCTTTGAAGGAAGTATTGTTTTGGCTGTGTGCCATAGCTTTTTTTTTATTATTTATTTATTTATATTTATTTTTCAGTTGAATGGACTCAGGGACAGAGCCATGAGAAAGAATACAACTGATTTGATTTATTTTCTTATTTTCCTATTTGAAAGCGGTGATCAGTAGACACCATGGCTGGGTCAACCTGCCCCCTCCCATAGGCCACTAGTCACACCCTCAGACACCCAACCACCTAGCCCACGAACCCCCAACCCACCAACGAGCTAAGGACCCCCCGTCCAGAGCTGGGCACCAGAGCGCAAGCCATCCCAAGGCCCGGCAACCCACCCGCCAGAGCCCAAGATCCCCGACCCCCACCAGGCCCAAGCCCGGGGATGACATGCCCCCAGAACTCAAAGCCACTGGCGCCCACCCCGAAACCACCCCAGTACAGCTGGGCGACCGATCGGTGACCCATGACCGCCGCCACAGACCACCTGAGGGCCCGCATGCAGCCCCCAGCATTTTTGCCCCGCCCTCAAAATGTGGCGTGTGTCTGGATGTATAATGACAGGAGTTATCTGCTCTAATCTTTTAGATAGGACTTTACAAATTATTTTAACATCAACATTAATAAGATAGATTGGACGATAACTGGTAGGTAATACTGGGACTTTGCCTGGTTCTAATAGGAGACTAATGTTGGCTGAATTCATATGTGTTGGAAGCCTGCCATTTTCTTCTGACTCAAGTAGCACTCTGTGAAATATTGGTTCCAGTATGTCCCAGAATTTTTTTGCAAACAGCAAAGGGTGTTGTTTTTCTTTGAAAACACATGTGCATAAAAGACATAACATTCATGACTTTGCAGTAGATTTCTATAAATAAACCAATGCATAAGTGAATAAGGCTTCTCTAGTAGAACATTCAATAGCGACTGTGAAGCATACCTATACCTATACCTACAAATGTATATATACATACATATACATTCATATGCAGTCACATACCCATCTACATATCTACATATGATATCTACATATAAATCTCCGCATTCCATTTGTGTACGGTTGTGAGCATGCATAAGTGAATAAGGCTTCTCTAGTAGAACATTCAATAGCGACTGTGAAGCATCAGAGATCTGCCCCCAAGGCCCAAGGCAGACATAAGGGGACCAGAGCCCAAGACCCCAAGAAGGACCCTGAGCGCAGAGCCCCCAGGGCCATCCAAACAGGACAAACCACTCACCCACCCCCCAGATCCGACCAAAGGGGAGAACCCGAAGATCCCCACCAGCGACTACACAAAATGACCCCCCGGGGCCAACAGCAACATATTCATAGGCCCCCGCCGGAACCCGCTGCACCGACGTTGCCCCAGGCCTAGGTACCAAGGGTACCGGGGACGCCCACCCCTCAGGCCCAGGCCTGAGAGGACCAGAGGACCCGAGCCCCACCAAGCAGCCACCAGGCCGAGCCGACACACACCCAAGCGCCCAACCCCTGACACCGAGGGCCCCAAGCGTGCCGACAGGCAAGTGCACACCTCACTAGGGGGCCACGTGCTAGGGACGCGACACCAAGCAGCCCCAGCTGTATCGAAGAGGGGGCAGTCTAAGACCCGGCCTGACAAATAGACATTCATACACAGACACAATCACACAGACCCACCCTCATCCTCACCCTCACTCATTCAAGGACATACACTAACGACACATTCCATTCATAATCCCAATATTCACTCTATAGCCCCAGGTCCAAGACATGTACCTGTCCCCTACATGGGGCAGCCCACACCATAACCTAGGAGGTAGACCCATTCATTCTGGGGCGGAGAGGAGCCGACATCCAAGATCCGGCCCAACCCACGCCCAGCCGACAGGACAGGACACCCAAGCAGCCCCAGGGAGGGCGTAGTGCCAGTCCCGTCCACGGCAAACCGCCAGGCCCCAAACCCCCCTTCCCCATAGTCTAGGACAACACCCGACGGCCTGCCACTCTACCGGACCTCACCCCAAGAATGGCAGCCAGGGAACCAGGGGGTAACAAGATAAAATAAATAAATAAATAATATTAGACCCCGACACATACACCCCCACCCCCAGATGTGCTGTTGATGTGTGTTGTTGTAAAGTGCAATTTAAAAAAAAAGGGAGAGAAGAAGGAGCAGAGGTTGGCATAATGCCAGTTTCCCCTCCACCCCAACTCTAACCCAAGCCCTTACTGTCTAAATGCATCACTGGAAGTAAGCACAGGCACAGGAGGCGAGAGTAGTGTTGTCCCACCACCCATAACCACAGTGCCCACCCCAAGTTCCTATATGTGAATATCATGAGGATGTTATGGGTGAATGTCAAAGGTGTATAATAAAATTAATCCCAGGTGGTTTTGAACAACAGAAATGCAAAAATGTTTCAGCATACCCGAGCCTCAAAATCCCTACATATATTAAATTTGAAATGAAGAGGGTGGAGGTGCGCGGTGAGGGATGGGGAGAAAATAACTGCAGGATCAAATGGTCCCGCAGGGAGTCAGCTCCCCCGCTGATCCAACATACCCTCCCCCCCCAGCTCACCAAGGTCCACCCAAGGAGCGAGGCCAAAACACCTCTCCAACCGCCAGACCCACTGAGCTCCAGACCAGAGAGGGACAGGTCCATGGGGGCCGTCAACAGCAGGACCCACAGCCCATACACCCCAGGGCCACCAAGACCCTTACGAACCGCAGTAAACCTGCCGCCCAAGAGGACACCAAATCCCAAATTGACGACCCAGCCAAGAGCGCCCGCCTAGCCGCCGACAGAGCCAGGAAGTACCGGGAGCGAGCCCCCACCATAGAGAAGGGCCAGCCAACCGGCCACGCATAGTCCCAGACCATCATCAAGGACATCCACCCAGTCCCCACCTCAGAAGAAATACTACACCCACCCTTCATACTAACAACTCTGAGAACACACAGCACACTAGACACCATGGCTGGGTCAACCTGCCCCCTCCCATAGGCCACTAGTCACACCCCCAGACATCCAACCCCCCCAGGCCACGAACCCCCAACCCATGAACCCCCAACCCACCAATGAGCCAAGGACCCCCGTCCAGAGCTGGGCACCAGAGCGCAAGCCATCCTAAGGCCCGGCAACCCGCCCACCAGAGCCCAAGATCCCCGACCCCCACCAGGCCCAAGCCCGGGGATGACACGCCCCCAGAACCCAAAGCCACCAGCGCCCATCCCGAAACCATCCTAGCACAGCCGGGCGACCGATCGGTGACCCATGACTGCCGCCACAGACCACCTGAGGGCCCGCATGCAGCCCCCAGCAGACATCCCCCAGAGCCACCCAGGTCTTCCCCAGGGTGAAGGCAGGGCCCCCCTGCCCAGACAGCCCCAACAGCCCAGCCCCTGACAACCCCCCGGCGCCCTAAACCCCGACACCCCCCCACACCAGCCCCAATGCCCCACAAGGTCAGATCCCAGACACCCCACCCTCACTACGTTACGGAGCCGATCAAAGAATGCCAGAGAGATTGATCCGATGTGTCAGCAGATGCTGTTTCAAGACTAATATGATCTAACAGAAGATTTTTATACAATCTGTATAAAAATCTTAACAATGTTGAAAAAATGAATTGGAAAAATAAAAATAATCTTAGCATTAATCTAATGCTAAGATTATTTTTATTTTTCCAATTCAGTAATATAGTTTTCTTTGTGATGCATAAGGCAGTGAAAATCATGCGGGATGTATTTTTTTCTAGTGTAACATCTTCAAAGATAGCCAATAAGCAAACAGACAGAGAGAGTGGAATATTACATTTCAGACATTTAGACAAGTCTTCACAGACCTGGACCCAGAACCTCTGAATGGGTGGACAGGACCAGAGTGCGTGAATATAATCATCAGGTATATTCCCTGTGCAATGTGAGCAGTTGTTAGATGATGTAAATCCCATCTTAAACATTCGCTGACCTGTATAATGTTTTCTATAGAGAACTTTATACTGTATTAATTGTAAATTAGAGATTCTAGTCATTTTAAATGTTTTAAACATATTTGAGACCAGGTGTTTTGGTCAAAGTTGACTGATAACTCTGCCTCCCATTTTGCAACAGGTAGCGTTATGGTGTAGTGGCAGGGCTTTTGACTTGGAACCCAAAGGACGCGGGTTCGCGTCCCGGCCACTACACACCTTGGGGTGTCTATTGGCACATCTAATTCTCCAGCTCCCCGGGCGCTTTCTGGCTGCTCACTGCACCACCTGGTAGGTGGTTGGGTTAAATGCAGAGACGAATTTCGTCTGTGTATGGGAAACATACGCAGATGACAGGAAAAGACATTATTATTATTATTATTATGGAGTCATCGATTCTAGACAGTTTTTTTGTATATTTTAGATAATAATTTGGGGGGGTTTAAGATTAATGAACTCTAGCACACATATTGGTGTTTCTAACAATGTTTTATTAAGCTTACATTTCTTTTTTTTACAATAGACTTAATTTGTTGATATTCTAGGAAGTATTTATTATCAATGTCACATTATTATTAATTTATTAAATGGAATAAAGTCTATACCTACCTGTGTTCCAGACGTTCAATTCCCTTAATTCTCCAATCTGGGAAATTTAACAGGTTTTTTTTCTTGCTGTATGTCAGGATTGTTCCAGATGGGCGTTTGTCTGCATGGGAGCAGTGAAGACTTTGTCATTTTCAGATACTCCCACCATGCTGTCAGAGATGAGCTAATACTGATACTTTTAAAGCAAACATGTCTTTATATTTGTACTAATAAATGGCAGATCTGAAATCCTAATATTATTACATAAAGTTTGTTCTATATCTATCCAAGTTTTATCTAGTTCATTTGGATTTAACCACTTAGAGATATATTGTAACCTATTAGCTAAATGGTAGTAATAAAAGTTTGGAAGTTCTAATTCTCCGGTGTCTTTGGATTTCTGTAATGTTTTTCAACTAATACGTGGGGGTTTGTTTTTCCAAAGGAATTTAGATATGAAAGAGTCCAGGAACTTAAACCATTCAGTTGAAGGTTTATTTGGAATCATTGAGAATAAATAATTTATTCTCGGCAGGACCATCATTTTTACTGAGGCAACTCTCCCCATAAGTGATATGGGTAGAGATTTCCATCTAGTACGATCATCTTTAATTTTCTTTAATAGTGGAATATGATTAAATTTTAGTAAGTCTTCCAATTTAGGAGAGATATTACCGTATTTTCGGGCCTATAAGTCGCACCTTTTTGCCTACATTTCCAAGCATTTCCAAGCCCTGCGACTTATAGGCCGGAGCGACTTATACGTGGATTTTTCGGTTTTTCACTTTGGTCAAAAAATGGTGCAGTACCCATTTCGTCCGCTAGAGGTGCTGGTACCAGTTTAGGGTGCATGGGGCGCAGGCAGTACCAGTTTTGTCCACTATGGGCGCTAAGAAACCCTGTACAATACACTGTTGACGTCTGCCGGCGTACCTGTGGGCGTTTCCCATTACCGTATGTGTATTCAGAGCCGCCAAAATCCCTTCACCCCGGCCAAATACAAGAGTTTTGAGTAGGAGAGCAGAGAGACAACACAACGGCCATGTTGATAAAGGAAAACATGCCAGCCAAGAGGAAATCTTATTCAGCTGAGTTCAAGCTGCAAGTTATTAAATTTGCAGCTGAGCACGGCAACAGAGCTGCTGATCGCAACTTTGGGGTGAGTGAGAAGCTCGTCCGCGACTGGAGGAAGGCAGAGGCCTCGCTCACGGCCATGAAGCGCTCGAGGAAGGCTAACCGTGGGTGCAATGCCCAGTGGCTAGCTCTTGAGGAAAGAGTGAAGGCGTGGGTGTTGGAGGAGAGAGCGTCGGGCAGAGGTGTGTCCACTGTGCAGCTCCGTCTGCACGCCATTACGGTCGCCCGTGAGATGGAGATAAGGCAGTTTACTGTGGGACCGTCATGGTGTTACAGATTTATGCGCCTCCATGACCTCTCAATAAGAGCAAGAACCACCATGTACCAGAAGCTGCCGGCCAACTTTGAAGAGAAGGTGGTGAGTTTCTGCGCCTTTGTGGACAGACAGCTGTAGGAGCACAGCATTTCGCCAGACCATATTCTTAATATGGATGAAGTTCCCTTGACATTTGATATCCCGATGGGACGAAGTGTGGCTCAGAAGGGCGAGAAAACCGTTACCATATTGACCACGGGCCACGAGAAGTCCCACTTCACTGTGGTGCTCGCGTGCTGCGCGGATGGAGGGAAGCTACCGCCCATGGTAATTTTCAAGAGGAAAACCATGCAGAAAGAGGAGTTTCCCCCCCAAGTGATTGTGGCGGTGAATGAAAAAGGCTGGATGGACACGGAGATGATGGGAGTGTGGCTGTCGAAGTGTTTCTCAAAGCGGCCAGACAGCTTTTTTAAAACAAAAAAAGCCCTGCTTATCATGGACAGCATGCGCGCTCAAATCACGCCGCAATTCAAGGACAAAATCAAAGCCTGTAACTCAATCCCTGCCATCATACCTGGAGGTTTGACAAAAGTGCTCCAACCGTTGGATATTTCTGTCAACCGTAGCTTCAAAGCAGCTTTTCGCCGCCTGTGGGAGGAGTGGATGGTGAGTGGGGAACATAGTTTCACGGCCACAAGTCGTATGCGTCACGCGACGTTTCAGCAGGTCATCAGATGGATAGATAAGGCTTGGACCTCGGTGACAAAAAAACCCATTCAGTCGGGGTTCAAGAAGGCTAAGATCGGGCCAATAGCTGAAGCAGATGGAGCAGCAGGAGCTAAGGCGGGGGAGGAGGAGGGGGAGGACTCCGACAGCCCCGGTGAGGAAGAGAAGGAAGTAGCGTTGAATCACCTTCATCAGTCGCTGGCAGAACTCTTCACCAGCGACACAGAAGATGAAGCGTTCAATGGTTTTGAATAAAAACTATAAAATAAATATCTGTTTCTGTCATCATTTTGAGCATGTATTAATTTTAAAACCACTTAATTTAACGGTTTTTAACCGTCAAAGTGCATTTATTAAGGAAAACAACTGAGACACACTTTTACTGTAATGTCAGCTAAGAAAAAAATATTTCTTATGTGTTTATCTTTAAAGATCAGAGATGCAGGTCTGTTTGCTACAAGGAATTACCGGTATATTATTATTATTAAAATATTAAGGTAAAGTTCAACTGAGACACACTTTTACTGTAATGTCAGCTAACAAAAATATATTTTTTATGTCTTTATCTTTAAAGATCAAAGAGATGCAGGTCTGTTTGCTGTAAGGAATTACCGGTATATTATTATTATTAAAATATTAAGGAAAACTTCAACTAAGACACATCTTTGCTATATTTTTCAGCAACAAAGAAAATAGTTTTTCAGTGTTAATCTTGTCAAAAGTACTTCCATGCATGTTCTTGTAGCAATGTAGCAGCCAGTACATTTTGGGCAAAACACCAGTGGTGACGTGAGGTGCGACTTATAGGCCGGAGCGACTTATACAGGGATTTTTCCACTTTATTGGACATAATTGCGACTTATAGGCCGGAACGACTTATAGGGCGGAAAATACGGTAATACCCAAGTATGTAATGTTACCTGATTGTAGTCTTCCATTAAGATAAGTATTAAACACGCAATTTATTGGAAGAACTGTAGATTTTGTCCAATTTATAGAATAATCAGAAACTTTTGAGAACGAGTTTATTAATTTGATAACATTAGATATTGAGTTTCCTGAGTTCTGAAGAAAAAGTGAAACATTGTCAGCATAAAGACTAATTTTATGTTCTATATTTTTACAGTGTATGCCTTTAATATCAGCACTTTGCCTGATTGCTATTGCTAAAGGTTCAATAAAAATAGCAAATAGTGCTGGTGAAAGTTGGCAACCCTGCCTAGTGCCCCTCTGTAAACAGAAGCTTGAAGGTATTTGAATATTTGTCCTGACAAATGCTGTTGGTGAGCTATATAATATTTTTAACCAATTAATGAAGTAGTTCCCAAATCCAAATTTAATCAATAAATATATATATAT
>JBBPBX010014499.1:21281-50813 GCA_038048925.1 Garcialebias charrua
TATATATGTATATATATATATATATATGTTTTTTCTTTGTTTAATTTGAGTTGGTTAGCTAAAAAGTTCCCTGATTTATTACTGTGTTCAAAATGGTGAAATATATTTCTATCAGTATTACATTACACCCATTATGTTCCATTATTTGTATTCACTTAATTCTGCCTTATAATGTGAAATGTGACACAGGCAGAACGTTTTTCTCTCGGGCTTTGTTTTCACTAGGGAACAGTTACACGCCTGCACATACAACAGACATAACACTGGATGATTGACATACAGAGCTGGTAGCTTGTTGGCTGAGAGACGGATCACGTACAGAGTAGGGGAAGTTCTAGGGCGGTTCCAAGGCGGTTCGGTTCCAGGATTTGTCCCATGAGGCTATGACGTCATCTGGAGGTATAAAACCGTGATCCGCCTTCGAAGATGTGTGTGTGGACTTGTGCTCGGTGAGAGGTCTGTTGTTGCTGTAAGGTTATTATGTACAATAAACCTGCATAAACTTGCACATTCGTTTCAGAGCTTCCTTCAACCTTTTGAATTCGCAACAATGGTCTAATCTAAGTCTATGTATCAATAATTTGTTTTTCTTGTCAATAAATTCACTTAGTTCTAATTTTAACTTGCATAGCCTTTGCTATGTTTCCTCTCCTTGTAAACCTTCTAACAATTTGATGGATTTCTCTAATTCCTCAATACGTAGGGTTGGGCATCGTTTGAATTTGAGCGATTCCGGTTCTGATTCCGATTCTTCATTTCGATTCCGATGCTTTTCGATTCTCGATTCCAATTCTTTTTGTAGGCGGGGTTAAAAAAAAGACATGTCAATTCAATTCAGTTTATTTATAGGCCTACTGTATAGCGCCAAGTCACAACAGAAGTTGTCTCAGGGCACTGAACAGAAACAAATCAAATATAAAAATAATTTAACAGAAACTTTAATATAAAAATAATATGTTAACACTATTTATCTGAGTAGACTGCTTTGAGTTTAACTCCATGTTATAAAAGCGCTACAGTAGTTAGCCAGAGTTCTTTCAGGATGAAATAATTTGAACTTCTATTTGAATTTTAATGTTATGAACTTTTTCCTTTTTGTTAAATTTACTAAGAATTCTCACAGGGCTATTTTCAACCAGTATATAAATATCAAACTTATGAATTTCAATATGTTATGAATTTTCTATTTGCAAGGGTACACTTTCACAAGAGAGCTTTATGTTTGAAACCCTCATGCAAACACATGTCGAGTGTCTGATGCTGCTGTCATGTTACTGATGGGCTAACCTGCTGTAGAATATCAAACAGAATTATCCTCATCTTCACTCTCAGGACTTTCTTCAGACTGCATGCTGACCCCATCATCTCCACAGTCTTCCTCTGTTGACCACAAAGAATATTACTAGGATTTAGATTTTATATTTTAATAGCAGAAAGGACAGTTGAGCATGAATGACACTTCACCTGCTCCATCAGCTTTCTCTGGATCTGCTCCCAGACACATCATCCATATTTTGTTTGAAGTGCAGAGCAGCTCTTTTTCACCTTATGTGGGTGAATATATGTATGTGAATAAGTGGGATTAACTTATTTGACAATTGGTCCATGGTACGTGGTGTGTACTTGGGTTGATGATTTTCAGCATGTCCCTACAAACATATAAACAAACATGTCCCTGTTACTGTAACGTTAGTTGGACAGTTATTAGCTCTGTTGTTATTGTCTAACTAACCTAAACATTGGTGATTCCACATCCGAAAAAGAATGCAACCTTTTCACAACATATACTGTAATCGTTCTGTGTCACTCTTCATTCAGTTGCACCAACGTATTTCTCTTGGACGCTGTGGTGAACACCTGGCTAACGTTGGCCATTTCAGGTCATTTGCCTAAGAAAAAAATACGAGCTAACGTTAGCATCGTGTTTGTATTTGAGCTGACTTACCGCTTTAAGTCTAGTATAACTTGCTAGCTGCCTTAATGTTGGTATGAGACGTAGTTTATAGTTTTATTTAACTTACGGAGATGAGGCAGCAAAAAGTCCGGCGGAGCGTTTTTGATGAACGGACCACTTCCGGTCGGACACAAAGCGAAAATAATCCAGTGAAGCGCGTCAAAGATGGGCCACTATTTTAATTATCCACCCTCCTTTGCATGAAGTTAAGCCATGCTTCGACCGCAGTTGCACACTTCCGGTGGATTCTTCTTCGTTGGTTTTCGGCGGCAAATTCTTCTTCGGCTTAGGCGGCTACTTCTGGTCGGCGGACTAGCATTGAACATATGAATCGAAAATTTATATTTTGAACGATTCCGGGAAAACCGGACATTTAGTCCCGGTTCCGAACGATTCTCGATTCTCGATGCCCAACCCTATCAATACGTTTATTTTCTTTTATTCTTTTTATTTGTTGAATAGGATATTATTTTGCCTCTCGTAATTGTTTTCCCAGCCTCCCAGAGTGTACATGCTGATGTTCCTAGCAAGTTATTAAACTCTAAATATGATGTCCATTCTGTTTTTAAATATTGCAAAAATTCTTCTTCTTGAAGCAATGATGTATTTAATCTCCAATTTATATTTTTTGTTGTTTCTTTTTTATTATCTAAATTTAAAGGGGACCACAGATAGGTTTTTAAAAATTTTATGGTATGTCTGTGTGCTATCCAGACAATGTTCATTCAATTTAATACACAAAATAATTCTTAGATAATCAATTATACCCTTTTTAATTCTGCCATTTTTAACTTTCGTTTTGAACGACTGGTTTATGATAATGAGCTGTGAAGACCACACCCTTCAAAGATCTGTTTACATTAACTACGCCCTCTGTAACACCCAGTATCTCTAATCTGTTGTCGTTTTAAACTTAGCTCTTTTTTTATTACTCATTTGACTTACTGTTAGTGCGAGCTTAAGATAACTTACCGAAAGCCGTCTGTGCGCGCCGCCATGAGATGCTCCTTTTAGCCTGAATCAGAGGCTAAAAATAGCTCGTTCCGCCTCCGCCCTTTTATGTCCGCTCGTTGCATGCAACGCTTTTGGGAGCGATCTCTGCTTCAGTCCAGACATACACAAAGTTCACTGAGTGTCTCCAGTTAATTTATCCATCTGAGGCAACCTCTGACTGGACCACACGCTCCTCAAAAGCTATCAGCTCCCAGCCAGCTCTCGGCCGCAGATGATCTCTTCGCAGGCGGTCTGCTCGTTGCAGCTCCCAGCCAGCTCCCGCCCGCAGAGGGTCTCTTCGCAGACGGTCTGCTCGTTTTCCGTCTGCCGGCTGCTCATTGGGAGCGATCGCTAATACGCTAAAAATTGAACTAAAACGTAAAAATAACAATTATACTTTATTTATAAAGCCATTTAAAACAACCACAGTTGCAACAAAGTGCTGTACACATGAAATTAAGAACATTTAAACAAAAGATGAGATGAAATCAGGAAAAACAACCGTCTAGTTTATTATACTGAAGTGGGTTGAGCCTAACCAGGGGTTGCTAGGTGAGGGGCTGGACTCAGGTTTGAGGTGGGTTGTGGCTACGGCTTGTGACGTGTTGTGAAATAAAACATGTTTTTGTCTTCGTGTTTTCTCATCTTGAAGGGGTTTTAAAATGATGCAGGTTGTGTCTGTCCTGCAGGCTTAGGGACTGCTTTATTTTTGGATATAGGGGTGTGTGGATTTATAGTTTTGTGTGAGCTGCTTTGGGGCATATAGGACATGATTGCATGGACATTTGTGAAACAGTTAATACCTTGATTATAAAGCACTTGTGTATTAATTATATAACAGTTGTGTATTAGTTTCAATCAGGTTAACTATAGAACTGTGTATTATCCTTCACTCTCAAAAATGTAAAGTCTGCAAGCTGAAATAAGCAATGTAATTTCCTGACAGAAGCTTTCTGGCAGTTGGGGAAGGGCAACGTCTTAAAGCAGAACTTCTATTATTAAGGTGAGAGCAAGCAATGCCCAAATAAGAGCATAAAGCAGAACTTCTATTATTAAGGTGAGAGCAGGCAATGCCCAAATAAGAGCATAAAGCAGAACTTCTATTATTAAATTGAGGGCAGGCAACGCCCAGAGAAGGGTATAAAAATATGAATTTTCCTCCTCCACGCCAGTCAACGCAGCCAGCCCAACGAGAAGAACAACTGTATTCAGACTAAATCAGGTTGTATATGGGGTCTCTCTTGAAAATACACATTTCAATATGTTTTCTCTCTCTTTTTCTCTTTCTCTTTCTTCTGTCTCCCTATCTCTCTCACTCACTCTCTGTCCACTTATTTTAATCAAATATAATGACTTTTTGAAATAGAACAAATGTATTCTGTGACTTTTTAAACTTATGATTAATTAAACTGGTTTTTGGAACTTTAAATTACGTGCGTTTGTCGTGTTTTCAATGTATCTCTCCCTTTTTTGATCCAAAGTGAACCAAACAACGAATTTGGGGCGAGATAAGAATCAAAGCCAACAATTTGGAGGTCCTACCGAGATGGTTGCACGCGCGGACAGGAAGGGACGAGCTGGAGTCCAGAACACTGACTACTGACCGGTCACCTCAACAAAAAAAGGTAAGCAGATTCCTGTTTAAACGAAATCTGTGATTGGAAATTTTATAGGCTAAATTTATTCAGTGTGTTGGACTCCAGTAAAAAAAAAAAAGGAAATAAAACGAGTAGGTGTTCATACCCGTTAGTAAAAGTAAAATAACAATACCCAAGTCCCAGGTAAAAACACGCAGTGGTCGCGCCTCCCAGATGCCGACGGGCGTTTGGAACAGAGGGGTCGGGGTTTTAGGATAAATAAATAATTTATTCGCCGCTGACCCTGTAACTCTGAGACCAAGTTTAAACTGTAATCTTGCTAGGTTAGTGGCTAGCTTAAAACAGTGAAAATTTAGACTTACTTATAATTTGAGACTAAATAAGTAAAGTGCGGGACTAGGGTGAGAGTTTTGAAGTAAACGCGCTGACTTTCGTTGATAAAATAACCCGATAAGAGTTCCAAATCTGGACCAGTTAAAAATAGAATAAAATTAGTCACAGAATACTAAATCTTTTTTATGTTCTAAACCAGTGAGGGTACGGGCACTGTGAGGAGTCAACACACGTTAAACCAATCTTATGTTACACTCAAAAGGTTCTAAAAACAAAAATTCTTTTTTTTTCATTGCTGAAGTTTCTAGCGTCAGGGTCTCGCATGCCTGTTGGGCTGGTCTGTTTTTTCTGTTGTCTGTCCTGTGAATTATAAGGCCAGCATGAGCTGGTCAGTCTTATGTGTTGTAAGTCTTGTTGAATTATAAGGCCAGCGTGAGTGTGTGGGAAGGATAAAATAAAAAAGTTCCGGAGGGGTACACGGAAAAAGATTCAGGACAGGCTGGCTTGCCAAAAGGAACGCTCAGTCTGTCTTGACACTTCCTGTGTGGAGGCATCCATGTATTCACTGAGTCCTGGTTCCTGTGATAATAAAGATTATTAGCTGTGTGGGGTATGCGTGTTTGACTGTGAGAATGAGCAAAGACATAAAAACTGAAATGGAAGGAAATTTTAGTCAGAAGTGCGGGAGCGCCTTATTTAAACCCATAGAAGACCAAATAAAAATAATAAGAAAAGCAATAACCATGTCAGTGCAGGACAGAAAACAGGAAAAACAGCTCTTTAAAAAAATAGAGGAATTAACTGACAAGACAGGTAAAAGTAACATGGTGAGTTTAATATGGGAAAAAATAAGGAAGTGTAAAGAAGAAACAGAGGAGTTTGAAAAGCAAAAGAAGGAGGCCAATGCCTTACAAAAAAGGAAATATAGAAAATTGTTGACTACATCAGACAGCAGTTGCAAGGAGTGGTTTAAACTGGTTTTAATAGCACAAGGGGTGTTTCATTTACTGACTATGGAGAAGAGTGAGAATACAGAAAGTCTTGAGCCTCCACCGTATTTTCATAACATCATCTCATCAGCACCACCGGCAAAAAGCATGTACCCAATATACCATGTAGAAGGGGGCATAGTAAAGATAGAGGAAGCTCCTCTCACTTTGGAGCGAGAGAATTCCATGACATCAGAGAATCTGGTTACTAAGAATGAGGTGGGATCAGTAAGTGCATCAGATTTCAGAGACTTTATGAACACACATGGGTCCCAAAAGGCAGCTGCCAGCTCAATATCTATAACCCCTCCTCCCTTCTCTCCAATAACCCCCCCAAGGTCACAGGCGTCATTTTACCATCCAGTGGCCCCAGGGCCCCTCTCGCTCACCTTAAGTGAGACATCAGGGCAGGGATATGTTCCTCCTGACGCTCCTGGATGGGGAAACAGGCCTGAATTAACTGACAGGATGTTAAATCTGACACCCCACAACACATCAAGGCCCAGGAACCCCCCCTTGGCCGAAGGCCCTCTTCGGATCACTTCAGATGTTATAACATCTCTTCCTCTTCCATCCAATCGGATGGAAACCACCAGTACACCACTTCCCCTCTATACCACCACACCCAGTACACCACTTCCTGTAACAGCACACCCAAGTACATCCAGTCTTATGGAGCACGAGGAAACGCAAGGGTTTGAGAATTGTCCTCTTTCCAGTAGCAGCTATCCCTTGCTCCAAGCAGGTACACAAGTCAGGTACAAACCTTTTGCTTTGGGAGACATTCAGGCCTTGGTGGAGAAATTGCCCCCGCTAACAGAGGGGGGCAGTAAATGGTTGAACGCAGTAGACAGCCTCACTAAGGGTATCACATTGGCAGTGGGGGGTGTGAGAGCTTTGTTGGGAAGATGTGTAACATCCACCAGGATGGATGAATTGGAACGGGCAGCAGGTTGGAATCGCGCAGTTCTTGACTCAGAACCTATGACAAATCACTTACACAGGTTTGCAGGAGCCCTTAGAGAGGCTTACCTGCTCCCAGAGGGTTCAGGGGTGCCTAAGTTTCATTAGAAACCTGGACAGAACCCCACAGTTTATCTAGATCAGTGTAAGCAAGAATGGCATGATAGAACTCACTGCCACGGACAAGGTACGGGACAGAGGTATTTCTTTTGACAAGCTATCCTTGATGGTGTTCCAGCAGCTGTCAGTAAAGCAATAAAAGCAAACCCTGACCTCCCCACTGCTGATGCAGAGAAATGGGAACGTCACTTAATTCATCATCTGCAGGAAGCAGCAGATGAGGAGGTAAAAAGTTCAGCTGATTTAAAAGACATGCAAACTCAGCTGCTGAAATTACAACTAAAGCAAGTTAGAGATGTGGTGCAATCAAAGAAAGAGTCCAAACAGATGGTTGCTGGGAAGGAAGGTATGTTTACCACCCCACAGCAGCACACGGCACCCCAGCCATATTATAATACATCATCTCAGGGTCCGATCAGGGGGCAGTGTAGGAGAGGAGGAAGAGCTCGGGGCAGGGGCTATAGCCAAGGTAACCTGCAAGGAAACAGAGCACAAGATTTGAAAAAGAATTGAAAAAGACTTCTGGACAGAAGTCGAAACGTTTTCTGCAACAAATAAAGTCCAGTTGATCCTGTATTGAACGCCTTTTTTTGACTTCATCATGTCCTGGACGACTGAGAATCTTCACCAGCATAGAGCACAAGATGTCTGCCATTTTTGTCAGAAGCCAGGGCATTGGGCCCGTGACTGTTTTCACAAACAAGCACAGTCACAGAGGGAAGGACGCCTTCACTCAGCTCCCAACTCACAGATGGCTCCAGTTGGCCAGCACCCGGCTCTACAAAGAGAGAGGGCCCATGACTCAGGGTCCAACTCTTCCTACCAGCAATGACACACCCCACAGAGAAACCAGTCCATAGGGGGAGGTGCAGACCCTATGATACGGATGAGAGTCATGAACAAGGACTTGTCCTTCTTGGTGGACACAGGTGCCACATACTCCACGTTGAATGACCTGGACTTTTCTGAACACGCCACATCTGACACGGTGTCAGTGGTAGGCTTCTCTGGGGTGCAACAAAAACTGCATTTAACTGAACCTCTCCTAATCACAGCAGGACCGCAGTCTTTGACTCATCCTTTTGTTTTGTCTAAGGATGTACCAGTAAACCTGCTGGGTAGAGACTTGTTGAAAAAGATGGGGGCGACCATTTTGTGTGAACCAACTGGGCTGAAGGTCACTCTGCCCAATGGGACTTGTTGGACTTGCTCACAATCCTCTTCCTCTCCAGCCTCACAATGTCTGCTTAAACCAACGCAGGAGGAGGTCGCTGACATCTACTGGGCCTTGCTACGCCCTGAAACCACACAGCAACTGGGCATCTACTCTGCGTACTTGTCTTGGAAGCCGTGGTTTGATGCTCTGCGACCCTATGTTCCCCCGTCCAGATCCTTTACATCTGACACTCTTTTATGACCGTGACTCTGATGACTGTTTTAGAGAGCATTTTGCCTCTACTTTGTAAGATACTGAGTGACTTTTGACCTCAGATAAGATTATTGTAGGACCCCAGGGGGTGGCTTCACATGTCACCCTATCACCATCTCAACTTGAATGGTATAGGATGTCATCTGAAGCAGTACCACATGTCTCACTTGCTCTCTCACCTTCACACCAAGCCAAGGATTTAGGGCCAATGGTAAAGACAGTCATGGATGCCCTTGATTGGTGTCTCACACAGCTTCCATCAATTGCTTTTTCACCATCAACAGATTGCTATATTATTGATGTTTCAGCTCAGGATTTGGGAAAATTAGATCATGAACTTATTTCAAGAGAACATGGCAGGGAAAAGACTGATCACACAGAGGTCCCTGCCATGCTTGATACGCTCCCACAATCCCTTTGGTCTCAAGGTCCAGAGGATGTGGGATTAGTAAACTGTGATCCCATCACTTTTGAACTTCTCTCCACTGAGCCAATATGGTTGTATCAATACTCACATAAGCCAGAAGCCGCAGAGGGGCTGAGCAATACGGTTTGGGGGTTGCTAAATGCAGGAGTATTAGAACCGTCTAATTCACAGTGGAATACTCCCATTTTGCCAGTCGAGAAAGCAGGTACAGGAAAGTACAGAATGGTGCATGACCTTAGGTCAATTAATGCAATCCTTAAGACTCCTACCTGCCCTGTTCCAAATCCATACGTGGCGTTAACAAACTTGAATCCAAAACAGAAATGGTTCACTTGCATTGACTTGGCCAATGCCTTCTTTTGTCTCCCTTTGTCAAATGATGTACGAGACATTTTCTCTTTCACTTTTAATGGCCAACAGTACCGATACATGCATCTCCCTCAGGGGCTTACATTGTCCCCTGGAATATTCAATCAGGTACAAAAAGACCTGTTGGTTCAACTTCCTCTTCCTGGAGGCACCACGTTGCTTCAATATGTTGATGATTTATTGATAGCATCAGAATCACCTGCAGACTGTCTCAAAGCTACCCATGACATTCTTCTCCTTCTTCATGATGCGGGTTTCAAAGTGAGTAAAACAAAACTTCAAGCCGTCCGCACCCAGGTATCCTTCTTGGGACGGTTAGTCTCAGCTCGAGGAACAACGCTTTCTCCTGAGCACAGAGTTTCCATTTTGAATCACCCAAAGCCTAGCACGGTACAGGAAATGTTGTCTTTTCTGGGGTTGACAGGGTATAGCAGACATTATATACCTGATTACAGTGAACTCACTACTTCTCTTCGAAACATGGTTAAGGAACAGGGGATGAGAAAATTAAAGTCCAAGCTCGTTTGGAGCCTTGAAGCTGAACAGTCTTTCATAACTCTCAAACAACTTTTGACTCGGGCTACTGATTTAGCCCTACCTGATTACACCTCACCTTTTTACCTTGATGTTTCTGAAGCAAAAAACACCATTAATGGCATTTTGTTTCAGAAAAAGGGGGGGAATAGACAGATACTGATGTACACCAGCATTCTTCTGGATAGTACTGAAAAACGTCATCCACCATGTACACAAATGGCAGCAGGATTGAGTAAAATTGTCGCTAAAACAGCACATATAGTGATGGGCCATCCACTGCACATTTTAACATCACATAATGTCGTGGCCTATGTGAACTCCGAACTCTTCACAATGACTTCATTGAAACAAAGACGCATGAGTAACATTTTGGCAGCACCAAATTTATCATTTTCACATGAAGGTGTAAACATGGCTGACGGAATGAATACAACACACACGCACGATTGTGTTCAAAAGGTCTATATGGAAGAAAAAATCAGGTCCGACCTAGAAACAGAACATATACCACATTCAGAAGTACTCTACACGGACGGGTGCTGCTTCAGAATGGAAGATGGGTCTTTGAAGTCAGGGTTCGCAGTGGTTAGACAAAATGAAGATGCATTCGAGGTGGTAGAATCTGGACAGTTGATGGGAAAACAGTCAGCTCAAAAAGCCGAAATTCAAGCAGTAGTTGAAGCACTAAAATTAGGCACAGGAAAAGAAATCACAGTATACACAGACTCAGCATATGCTTATTGTTCATGTACAATTACCCCAATGGAAAAGAGCAGGGTTTTTGAAAGCAGGAAATAAACCCATAAAGAACTCATAAAAGAGTTAGCTGATAGTCTGATGCTTCCAATGAAAGTGGCAGTAGTGAAATGCAAAGGTCATGATATAACACAGTCAGATACTGCCGAAGGTAATAGGCAGGCAGACAGAGCAGCTAAAGTAGCAGCTGGCTATTTAGCAAGAGTTCAGATGGTGACAGTGGAAGAAGAATGTCAGTGGAACAGTCGTTGGAGCCAAACAGAAATCACAAAGGCACAGAATGAGGCGTCTCCTGAAGAGAGATCTGTTTGGAAAAACAAGGGAGGAAAAAAGAATGAACAAAGCGGGTTGTGGACAGGACCCAATGAAAAGTGGATCCTGCCCATGACTCTGAAACCATTAGTTTTTCAGGAAGCACACGGTCTGGCTCATGTGGGCGGCGGACAAATGGCCAGGAATCTTCAGCAATGGTGGCATCCACACATGAAAGACATGATAACTGAACACATAGGAACCTGCAAAGTTTGCTTACAATACAACATTCGACCTGCTGTAAAACCAGAACAAGGGATATTTCCCTTCCTGTTCAGACCAGGACAGGAAGTGATCATAGATTACACAGACATGATTGAAACCATTAAGGGGTACAGATATGTGTTGATGTGTGTCGACGCCCTCACAGGATGGCCTGAAGCCATACCTGCAAGAAAAGAAGACAGTAAAACAGTCATAAAGTTCCTGATAAACCATTACATTCCTAGACATGGGTTTCCCGAAAAGATCAGATCTGATAATGGTACACATTTTAAAAACGCAGACCTGCAGGCTGTGAAAAAATGTTAGGATTAAAGCACGCCTTCGGGACCATGTACCATCCCCAGTCACAAGGCAAGGTCGAAAGAATGAATCAGAACATAAAACAAAAATTGAGCAAAATCTGTGCACAGACCAAATTAAATTCGGTTGACGCTTTGCCAATTGCATTAATGATTGTAAGAACTTCTGTTAAAGGGGACCACACATACAAAATTCACTTTTTAACGTTTTTTTACTGAACTTTGGGTATGTACTTCATAAAAAAACAGTCCTAGTGCTAAAAAAATGCACCCAGTGGTTTATTTACTCTAAGTAAATTTATTTATCTTTGATAGAAACACTCCGTTTGCACTTCCTGCGGTTTGTGACGTCACAAACCGTAGCCACAACCCACACCAAACCTGAGTCCAGCCCCTCAACTAGCAACCCCTGGTGCGGCTCAACCCACTTCAGTATAAAAAACGTCACGGTTGCCGAGCAGTTTAGGAACTGACCTGGCGGTCATTTATTTATTTATTCATTTATTTAGCCCCCGGGGGGGCTATGGGCTCAGCCCTGCTCCAGCCAGCAGCACATCTTGAGTAAAACCAGAATGTTTTATTACCTTGTTTGAATGAACTCTGTCTCGTTGAAACTGTGCACACACACTCTCGCGGTTTGGACTTGTTTCTTATATGATGAAGGACTGCTTTTGCACAACTGTCAGTTTGGTTGAGCGGTTACGACACTTGAGCGGCACGCAGGAGAGCAGGGATCGCATCCTGTCCACGGCATCTTTTTTTCCCCCTTTTTTTTTAAAGCCTTTTGTTTCGGAGAAATCGGGGTGAGACTAGATATATACATCGACATAATAATACTTTATAATTGTTATTTTTACGTTTTAGTTCAATTTTTAGTGTAATAGCGATCGCTCCCAACGCGCAGCCGGCAGAAAACTGTGCACACACAACACTCTCTCGCGGGGCGACAGTCTGTACCATCAAGCACCACTGATCGATATATTTTCAGATTAGCAACTTATTTATTTTAATAATACCTTTCACTTCATCAAAATCTAATCAAAACTCCAGCGTTCTAAAAGTAGGTGGTTGTATGTATTTCTTATACGATGAAGGACTGCTGTTGTTCAACTGAACCTATAGGTCAGTGAGTTAATACACTGGTGTCGCACCCAAATGACCGGGGTTCGCGTCCCGGCCACGGCATCTTTTTTTTTTTTTTTTTTTCGGAGAGATCGGGCTGCAGTTAGCTGCTGGCTTTTGAGGACAGTGTGGGTCCGGTCCGGTCAGAGGTTAGGTTGCCTCATACGGATAAATTAACTGGAAACACTCTGTGAAGTTTGCGTTTGTCTGGATTGGATGTGCAACCGTGGACCAAAGCGCCGCATGCAACTAGCAGGAGCTACGCGGGCTGTTTGTTACCGAAGGAGGAGGAAGAGCTCGGATTCGGGAGGGCATGATAATAGGAGCAGCTAATGGCGGCGCACACAAACAGCTTTCGGTAAGTTATCTTTTAAGCTAGCACTAACAGTAAGTCAAACGAGTAATAAAAAAAGGCTAATTTTAAAACAACAACAGATTTGAGATACTGGCAGTTACAGAGGGCGGAGACAGAGTTTTGACGGGCGTGGACTTCAGAGCTCATTATCATAAACAGGTCGTTTAGAACGGAAGTTAGAAATGGCAGAATTAAAAAGGGTATAATTTATTATCTAAGAATTATTTTTTGTATTAAATTGAATGAACGGGGTCTGGATAGCACACAGACATACCATAAAAATTAAAAAAAACAATATGTGGTCCCCTTTAATAATGGTACTGGTTTCTCTCCCTATGAGTTAACTATAGGTCGACCTTTCCTTGGACCGAATGCCTGTTCTCTGCCCAACGAGGGGGACCGAAAGATGGACCATAAGGTATATTTTGATGAGTTAAAAGCTTTGGTAACCAACTTTACTCAGCAGGTACACGAGAAAAAGGGTCCACCAGGAGACCCTGACCTACCCACAGCTGAGTGGGTGCTGCTGAGGGTCGTTAAGAGAAAGTGGGCGGAGCCTCGCTGGGCAGGTCCTTTCCAAGTGACCGAGAGAACCTCACATGCGGTCAGGCTGAGAGGAAAGGGAGAGATCTGGTACCATTGGAGTCAGTGTGTTCCAGCCCGTGAACCAGGAAGGAGCTAAGAGGATCGAGCGGGACAACAAGAAGAGCTCGCATTCGAACTCTTGTGCCTTGATAGACCCAAAGTAGCCGAGTAAAGTTGCGTGCGAGGCCCAGAAGGACTCTGTTTTATGGGGCCGCTCGGTGCTGGAATATCCACACATAGAACAGACACCTAGAACGATAAAAACATTACATATTAGAGTTTCACATAACACGAAGAAAACTCGGGGACATAGGAGGACATTCCCGAGCAACCCAGGGGAATGCCCCTGAGTACGTGTGGCACATTCAAAAAGTATATTAATGTTTCTGTGATGGTGATATAAATCTTGTGTTCTTTCTCTATTTTTGTGTGTTCAAGGGAGACAACTGCCTTGCTGCTGGAGGAGGAACTTGGGAACTTAAGGTTCATAATTCTGCAATATTCTAAAGCGCTTACTATTATTATCGTTCATAGTTTGCATATATTTCCTTATATTCTACAATTTGCATATTAATAAATTGATTCAAAATGTGGTGGCCAGACAAGAGGGTCACTATGGTAGTTGGAATAAGTGGAATAAGTATGGTATTTTTGATTGTCCTCCTAGAACATTTCTGCGTAATCCCTGGGAAAAATGATTGCGAAGTTTATAGACATAAGAGAGAGTATGGCGCGCACCAAAAAATCCTCAAACTAAAGTATATCGCAAACCAGACTACCACTTTCACGTTCGATTTATGCGATGTAATTGATTGTGCAGGCCAGAATATTTCATTCAGGCATGTAGATATATACATGTGTCAGTGTCCACTTTACAATGCCCACAGAGCTGCACTTGGGGGGAAATTGTACTATGTGCTGGCCAAAATGTCCAATGTAGCGGGGATAAGGTAGTTTTACAACAAGGGTCCTGGGTATTTTCCCAGCCTAAGTCGGATCGGCCAGGATTTCGCCAGTTTTGGACTAGCAAGTTCACTATGCGTTTAGCTACGTTATTAGGTGTGTGATTTTATTTCTTTTGGGATGGACCTCAGCAGAATGAGGTCCAAAGGGGGTTTGTTGTGAAATAAAACATGTTTTTGTCTTCGTGTTTTCTCATCTTGAAGGGGTTTTAAAATGATGCAGGTTGTGTCTGTCCTGCAGGCTTAGGGACTGCTCTATTTTTGGATCTAGGGGTGTGTGGATTTATAGTTTTGTGTGAGCTGCTTTGGGGCATATAGGACATGATTGCATGGACATTTGTGAAACAGTTAATACATTGATTATAAAGCACTTGTGTATTAATTATATAACAGTTGTGTATTAGTTTCAATCAGGTTAACATATAGAACTGTGTATTGTCCTTAGGGTTGGGCATCGTTTGAATTTGAGCAATTCCGGTTCCGATTCTTCGTTTCGATTCCGATTCTTTTCGATTCTTGATTCAGATTGTTTTTGTAGGCGGGGTTACAAAAAGACGTGTCAATTCAATTCAGTTCAGTTTATTTATACTATATAGCTCCAAGTCACAACAGAAGTTGTCTCAGGGCACTGAACAGAAACAATCAAATATAAAAATAATAAGTTAACAGAAACTTTAATGTAAAAATAATGGTAACACTATTTATCTGAGGAGACTACTTTGAGTTTAACTCCATGTTATAAAAAAGCTACAGTAGTTAGCCAGAGTTATTTCAGGATGAAATAATTTGAACTTCTGTTTGAATTTAATGCTATGAACTTTTTCCTTTTTGTTACATTTACTATGAATTTCTCACAGGGCAGATTAGAGCCAACATGGACTCACCAACATATATTATTATTATTATTATTATACATACAGGTAGTCCCCGACTTACGAGCGAGTTCCGTCCCTAGGGGGCGCTCGTATGTCAAAAATTCGTAAGTAGGATCACATAGTAAAAAAAAAAAAAAATATTTTTTTTTTTTTTTTTTACTTTTTTTTTTTTTTTTTTAAATAAATGAATACATGTACAGTACTGGACAGTCACCAAGCACTTAGCCTATCCTAACACAGTTTTTAAAGATGAAGGAATAAGTTGAATTGTCTCCCTTTCACATAAAGGGAGCAAGCTCCCTATGGAGCCTGCAGGGAGGAGGGAGACAATTCAACTGACTCCTTCATCTTTAAAAACTGTGTTAGGATAGGCTAAGTGCTTGGTGACTGTACAGTACTGTACATTTATCTATTTATTAAAAATATACAGTATATACAGTATTTTTATTTTTTATTGTTTTTTATTTATAAATAGATAAATGTACAGTACTGTACAGTCACCAAGCACTTAGCCTATCCTAACACAGTTTTTAAAGATGAAGGAGTCAGTTGAATTGTCTCCCTCCTCCCTGCAGGCTCCATAGGGAGCTTGCTCCCTTTATGTGAAAGGCAGACAATTCAACTTATTCCTTCATCTTTAAAAACTGTGTTAGGATAGGCTAAGTGCTTGGTGACTGTCCAGTACTGTACATGTATTCATTTATAAAAAAAAAATAAAAAAAGTAAAAAAAAAAAAAAATATATATATATATATATATATATTTTTTTTTTTTAATGAGATGCATGCTCGTAAGTCCGGGACCTCGTAAGTCAGAGCGCTCGTAAGTCGGGGACTACCTGTATAATATTGTCCAGTGTCTGATGCTACAGTCATGTTACTGAGCTCCCACTGATGGGCTAACCTGGTTCCACCAGCAGCAGCAGGATCTTCAGACAGAACAGTTGGTGGGATGCCATGGTATCTGCAGCCCTCTCTCCATTTGTTTCTTCATGGACATGGAGCTGTGACATTATGTTGTGCCTCTTCCTCAGCAAAACGCTCCTCCAGTGGAGACTTTCTGAACAGACTGCAGGAAGTTCCTAAACAAACAACAGGTTTATCAGTTTTATCAGTAAAAAGAGATTATTAAATCATTTTTAAGACTGAGAATGTGTACAATTATTAGCTCTGTTGTTATTGCCTAACTAACCTATTCAATAATTCTTCAAACTGTGACATTCACTCATAATGGAATGGAAGAGAACATAAACAGAAATTATATAATAATGAAAACTAGAGACATTAAAACATTTTAAAAGACACAGAGAACTTTAAATGGATTAAGAATGTTAATAAGTGTTGGATTTGAGTGCAATGTGCAATCCATGGTTGAATTCACATCTGAAAAGGGATGCAACCTTTTCACAACATATGCTGTAACAGTTCTGTGGCACTCTTCATTCAGTTAACACTGACGTTTTTACCTTGGACAGTCACTGGTGAACACTGTGAAGCCATTTCAGGTCGTTTGTCTAAGAAGAAAAAAATACAAGCTAACGTTAGCATCGTGTTTGTATTTGAGCTGACTTACCGCTTTAAGCGGAGTATAACTTGTTAGCTGCCTTAATGTTGGTATGAGATGTAGTTCATAGTTTATTTATTTACCTGATGGAGCCGAAGAGGTAGCGATTGGCGAAAAGTTCGGCGGAGCGTTTTGCAGACGGACCACTCTGTACTTCCGGTCGGATACGAAGCGAAAATAATCCGGTGGAGCGTGTCAAATACGGGACACTATTTTACTTCTCCACCCTCCTTTGCATGATATAAAATTATTGCAAGTGCTGCACTGACCTGACTGGTCATTTTATTAATTAGTAAGCTTTCAATCGCGGAATGCACACTTCCGGTGAATTCTTCTTCATTGGTTTTCGGTGGCGGCTACTTCCGGTCGGCTAACTAGCATCGAAAATAGGAATCGCAAATTAATATTTTGAACGATTCCGGGAAAACCGGACAGTTAGTCCCGGTTCCGAACGATTCTCGATTCTCGATGCCCAACCCTAATTATCCTTCACTCTCAAAAACGCAAAGTCTGCAAGCTGAAATAAGCAATGGAATTTCCTGACAGAAGCTTTCTGGCAGTTGGGGAAGGGCAACGTCTTAAAGCAGAACTTCTATTATTAAGGTGAGAGCAGGCAATGCCCAAATAAGAGCATAAAGCAGAACTTCTATTATTAAGGTGAGAGCAGGCAATGCCCAACTAAGAGCATAAAGCCGAACTTCTATTATTAAATTGAGGGCAGGCAACGCCCAGAGAAGGGTATAAAAATATGAATTTTCCTCCTCCACGCCAGTCAACGCAGCCAGCCCAACGAGAAGAACAACTGTATTCAGACTAAATCAGGTTGTATATGGGGTCTCTCTTGAAAATACGCATTTCAATATGTTTTCTCTCTCTTTTTCTCTCTCTCTTTCTTCTGTCTCCCTATCTCTCTCACTCACTCTCTGTCCACTTATTTTAATCAAATATAATGACTTTTTGAAATAGAACAAATGTATTCCGTGACTTTTTAAACTTATGATTAATTAAACTGGTTTTTGGAACTTTAAATTACGTGCGTTTGTCGTGTTTTCAATGTATCTCTCCCTTTTTTGATCCAAAGTGAACCAAACAACGAATTTGGGGCGAGATAAGAATCAAAGCCAACAGACGTCACAAACCGCAGGATTTGAAAATGAAGTGTTTCTATCAAAGATAAATAAATATACTTAGAGTACATAAACCACTGGGTGCATTTTTTTGGCCCTAGGACTGTTTTTTTATGAAGTACATACCCAAAGTTGAGTAAAAAAAACATTAAAAAGGGAATTTTGCATCTGTGGTCCCCTTTAAACTAGCTGATACATGATCGCTGACAACAATAAGGTGTATCTTAGTTTCTGAAATGTTGGTCAGCAATGAATTGCTTACTATGAAATAATCCAGACGAGAATATGAATGATGCACATGTGAAAAGAAAGAATATTCTTTGCTATCAGGGTGAAGAGAACGCCATGCATCGTCCATAATCATTCATATACTGTTTAACTATATTTATAGATTGCCAACTGCGTTGAGTTCCTACTGCATTCAGCCTGTCTATTTTGTCATCTAGAACAAAGTTAAGATCACTTCCTAGTATCAGTGAGCATGTGATTTGATAGAGTGGAAAAAAGTCATGAAAAAAAGCTGCGTCGTCTACATTTGGTCCATATATGCTAACAATACAATAATTTTGGCTGAATATCGATAACTTTAACATTATATATCTACCGTGCGGGTCTATGACTTGATCTAATACTGTGAAGTTAACATTTTTATGTATTAAAATTGCTACCCCTCTTTTTCTTGAATATGGGAATATGGCAGGCTGAGAATACATTAGGAAACTTGTAAGATTTTAGCTCATCCACAGTTGAGGCTAATTTATGAATTTCTTGGAGTAATACAACATCTGCCTTTAATCTTTTAATCTGGTTAAAAATTCTATATATTTTATGTTGGCTACCGGCTCCATTAATATTCTATATGACAACCCATATACCTGTGCTTATGATAATATAGCTAAACCACACCCATTATCAAAAATATAAAAGCTTTGCTCTGTCGTAGATTCAGACAAAAACATATTCCTTAAATAATTATTTATGATTTATAAATAAAGTAATTGCTGTTTTTGAAAACGAATCAGGGAAGTTTTCATTTATGAAGTAATTGTATGGATGTATAAGGATTTGTGCTTGTGCGCTGATAATTGTTAAGTTAGAAAAATAGAGACAAGAAAAGAAAGAGAAATGATAAACATGAAAAGATAATTGAGATAAGAAAAAACAACAAAAGAACCCTCTTACCACAACAAGTGTCATCCACCTTGTGTACCACCACGATCTGTGTAACCCACAACTGAGCTGTGCTGAAAAATTACATATATCTGGTAAATAATATTAATAAATATTATATTTAATAATATTAATTAATATTAGCAACCGAAATAGTTCTTACCTTGATGATATGGCTAATAAAGCCAAGGAGTAGCTTCTGGATCTCTAAACAGCTGACCGTTGATATAAAGTTTATCCACCGAAATTCAAAGTCAAAAAGTCAAAGTCAACTTTATTGTCAGATCTGCAATATGTACTGTACAGGACATACACAGGACCGAAATTGCGTTTCTCTCAGTCCCTCGGTGCAACAGTAAACATCTAAACATTGAAACACTGAAACATATAATAATAGACATAAGCATAAAATAGTAAAACTAACACTGTCCTGAGTTTTTTGCATAGTGGTATAAGAGTATGAAAATTTACACCAACTCTAAAACTAAAACATTAAACATTTAATGAACATAATACTGTCCTGAGTTTTTGCATACTAGTATAAAAAAAGAGTATAAAAAGTATAACTAAAATAAACTAAAGGTTTCTAGCATTGACATTTGCAAAGTGGCAAAGCAGCGTATGAGTTAATGTACACAGTATATGTATGAGGTAGTAGTTGATGTTGTTATAGAGGCAAAAAGTGGCATATGCAGTAAGGCACATTGGGCATCCCTAAATAAGACCGTTCAGAGCACACTGTATATGTATCAGCAGTGGTGTAGATATTAGAGTAGTGTAAATGTAAACAGTAGTAATTAAATGTAAGCAGTAGTAATAAAAGTAAACAGTATTAATAAATGTAAACAGAGAATGTAAACAGTATTATGACTATAGTATTATATATTTATAGTAAATTGTAGCTCTTCTTCCTTCGCTTATATTTTTTTCTGATCGGGAACAGAACGCGCCTTCTACTCAGAATTTCTGCAGGAAATTGGTTGTTCAAGCTGAAGTTCGTGTCACGCAGTTCCCTACCTCGGCTTTTAACCTGTTCTTTTTGTTTGTAATGCTCAAATTTAGCAATAATCGGCCGCGGCCAATTATTGCTAAATTATTGTCAGGTCTTTTACCTCCGAGGCGGTGGACTCGGTGAAAGGTGATGGCATTTTTATTCATCGATGTATTTTTAATCTTCACTGATGAAAAAAAGTTATACATAAAATGTTTTTAAAAAATCGTTTCCACCCAGGACTCCTGGTCCTCCTGCCTGCCAGGGTTCAGAATCCAGCCTTTGTGAGCACACGAGGCCAGGGCTCAGTCCGGCCTCACATGTTTCGTTGGTCGGCAGCTCGTATGATCCTCCACGGTGACTCCGCTCGCTCGTTGGTCACCAAACAAAAAAAAAACGCATGGACTTCAGCAATAAACACAGCGTTGTCATTATTGTTTTTAAAATCTTAAAAATAGATCCAGCTGCTGTGCCACGTCTCGAGAAATTGCAAATGGCGGATCGGTGAAAAGTTTTTGGTCCAGTGACTCCTCCCCCTGACCAATCAGAGTCCAGCATTCACGTTTTGGTCCAGACTCTGCTCGACTGAGCTTGGTCGGTCCCACCAGGGAAGCAAGGACGAAAAGAGGACTCGAATCAGCCTCAAATCAGCTAAAATACTCGCTAAAGTATTAACGCAAAAGGGTTCTTTCCGTGGCACACTGCCCATAGTTGGGACTGAGTAGGAGCATTGCAAAGTTGACGTTGGGAAATGACTCCAGCCTCCAACTCTGAGCCATTAACCTACTCAAAAAGTTAACAAGAAGTATGTAAATGACCGTTTTTGCATATATTCTGTTGATTTTTTTGCCTAGTTTCTTTATTATCAATCATGTTGGTTTTTAATGTTCAAGTATTTTTAGAGCCAAAAAAGTTCATGAATTGTAATTTTTAACAGCAACCTTTATTATGCATGTTGATTCTCAGTGATAAAACTCTTAAAGATTGACACTTCTTCTTCTTTCGGCTTTTCCCTTTTCAGGGGTCACCACAGCGAGTCATCCTCCTCCACCTCACTCTGTCCTCTGCATCTTCTGTCCTCACTCCAACTACCTTCATGTCCTCTCTAACTGCATCCATATATCTCCTCTTTGGCCTTCCTCTGTGTCTTTTTCCTGGCAGCTGCATTTCTAACATCCTTCTACCAATATACCCACTGTCCCTCCTCTGGACATGTCCAAACCATCTCAGTCTGGCCTCCCTAACTTTATCTCCCAGTTGTTCAACATGTGCTGTACCTCTGATTATCTCATTCCTGATCTTATCCATCCTTGTCACTCCTAAGGAGAACCTCAGCATCTTCATTTCTGCTACTTCCAGTTCTTTCTCCTGTCTTTTTGTCAATGCCACTGTCTCCAGACCATACAACATAGCTGGTCTCACCACTGTCTTGTAAACTTTTCCTTTGACCTTTGCTGACACCTTTTTGTCACAAATCACTCCTGAAACTTTTCTCCATCCACTCCATCCTGCCTGGACTCTCTTTTTCACCTCTTTACCACATTTTCCTGGACAGTGGACCCCAAGTACTTGAAGTCCTGCACCTTTGTGACCTCTGTTCCTTGCAACCTCACTGTTCCACAGGCCTCCCTCTCATTCATACACATGTACTCTGTCTTACTATGGCTGACTTTCATTCCTCTTCTTTCAAGTGAATACTCCACCTCTCCAAGTTCTCTTCCACCTGTTCCCTGTTCTCACCACATATCACAATATCATCTGCAAACATCGTAGTCCATGGGGATTCCTACCTGACCTCACCTGCAAGTCGGTCCATCACCAGAGCAAACAAGAAGGGGCTCAGAGCCGATCCTTGATGCAATCCCACCTCCACCTTGAAGCTATCTGTCACTCCTACAGCACATCTCACCACTGTCCTGCTGTCTTCATACATGTCCTGTACCAGTCTAACATACTTTTCTGCCACTCCAGATTTCCTCATGCAATACCACACCTCCTCTCTTGGCACCCTGTCATATGCTTTTTCTAAATCCACAAACACACAATGCAGTTCTTTCTGACCTTCTCTGTACTTCTCTATCAACATTTTCAAAGCAAAGATGGCACCTCTACTTTTTTCGCTACTTGTATTTCTGCTATTTTTAACGTTTTTGCCTTCAGTATGGTCACTGTCAAAGCTACGAGCTTAAGATCGCATGGCACTTTTAAATATTCAAGACTTTATGCAGAACTTTCCAACCAACTTTAGCAAACATTCTGAGCTTCCTCCACCGCCACACCTTGCCTCGGTGCCTACCTGTTTATGGCGTTCTCGCGTTCTCTCGCCGTGCTGCCCTCCAGGAGCCGTCGACGACGGCGCAGAAGGAGAAGCGGACTTCACGTCAAACTCCAGATTCGGGACTCTAACTCCCACTGCATTCTCAACCGGCTAACCATATATATGACGTGCGTTTGTCGTGTTTTCAATGTATCTCTCCCTTTTTTGATCCAAAGTGAACCAAACAACGAATTTGGGGCGAGATAAGAATCAAAGCCAACAGACGTCACAAACGTCAACGTCAAAAAAATCAACAGAATATATGCAAAAACGGTCATTTACATACTTCTTGTTAACTTTTTGAGTAGGTTAATTATACCCCGGTTGTTCCGGGACCGGACGCCAGCTGCACACGCCCACGTAGCCGGCTCGTTGGGACCCACATCCGGGGCTGCGTTCAGGAACACCTCCGTCCACTTCACCACGGATGTCAGGAAACGGTTAGGAACTCTGTTCGTTTGGCACTGATTAACATCAGATCACTAACTAACAAAACATTTATCATGAATGACTTTTTCTTCTCACACACACTGGATTTTCTTCTGTTAACAGAGACGTGGATAAAACCAGATGAAAATAGTGCTTTCTCAAAGCTCCTCCCTCCCGGCTGTTCCTTCCTCAACTCCCTCCATCTCACGGGTCGTGGTGGGGGCATTGCTTCAGTTTTTAGAGACAATTTCAAATGTAGACTTTTACCTACCAAAACATATTCTTCTTTTGAGTTACACTTGTTTGTGGCTGAGCTGACACAGCCTGTATTATTTGGAGTTGTCTATCATCCCCCTAAATATGATAAGGACTTTATTCAACAATCTGCTGAATTTTTAGTAGACTCCATCCCCAGATTTGATAATTTACTTTTCTGTGGAGATTTTAATATTCATGTCTGTTGCCCGTCCGATCAGTTAGCCTCTGATTTTATTAATCTTTTACCATCTGTTAACTTAATACAGTCTGTACGTGGGCCTACTCATCTTCTTGGACATACCTTAGACCTTATTATATCACATGGGCTATCCATCTCACTCTGTGAAACATCTGAAACTGCCATCTCAGATCATTTCCCCATCATGTTAGAGTTCTCAGCCCCCCTACCTGTCAGTAGGCCTGCTGTTGCAGGTCATTGGCGTCGTATTTTTACTCCTGAGAACACTGGACTGTTTACCACTGCTTTTATGGACTTTCAGATTTCAGATACAAGTGAACTTTTTCCAGAGGACTTTCTTCTCTTTCCAAACCACCTGCTCACCACATTTTAGACTCCATCGCTTCTCTTAGGTTTAAATTCACCAAACCGAGAGTTGAGCCGTGGTTAAATGATGCCTCGCGTACTCTCAAGAAAATATGTAGGAAAGCAGAATGACAATGGAAGAAAGACAAACTTTCTTCATCCTTAAAATTTTCGAGAGAATGCTCTAAAAATTACCAGAGATGTGTCAAAGAGGCGAAATGTCTATTTTTATCTGGTTTGATTTCAAATAATTGCCATTGTCCTAGAGTGTTATTTAACACTATTAATTCTGTTATAAATCCATCTGTGCGTATTCTACCAGATGCCACAGCCACAAACTGTGAAAACTTTCTAAAATTCTTCCAGGATAAAGTGGCCTCAGTCAGACAGGTCACTGGTCCTGTTGCTCCTGACTACTCTGTTGTCTCTGTAGCTCCAGTTGTGTTTGAACACTTTCAACCAGTGTCTCTTGCCACTCTCACTGATGTTGTTCAACATTTAAAGATTACAAATTGCCCTCTGGACTTTCTCCCATCCAGGTTTCTGAAAGAAGTTTTTAATTCTGTGGGTTTCTGTGATTTGACACTTTTAAACTCCTGCCTTCGTTTAGGATATTGTCCCTGCTGCATTTAAACATAATGTAGTTGGGCCCCTTCTTAAAAAAACTCACCTGGACCCATCAATTTTATCCATTTTTAGACCTATTTCTCATCTGCCTTTTTTGTCTAAAGTTTTAGAAAAAGTTGTTTTCATGCAGTTACAACCGGTTTTAGAAAATAATGGTATTTTTGAAACATTTCAGTCTGGATTTAGATCCCGTCATTCTACCGAATCAGCCTTGTTAAAAGTCCATAATGACATTTCCATGTCCATGGATACCAAGTGTCCCGTTGCACTGGTGTTGCTGGACCTTACAGCTGCATTTGACACAGTAGACCACACTGTCCTTCTATCTCGCCTTCAATATTATGTTGGAATATCTGGTACAGCACTCAAGTGGTTGACTGCCTACTTGACTAACAGAACATTCTCTGTCATGCTGGACAATCTTTCTTCCTCCACTGCCTTTCTCTCTTGTGGTGTGCCACAGTGTTTTATTCTTGGTCCTCTCCTCTTTTCACTGTACATGCTGCCTCTTGGATCAGTAATAGCCAGACATAATTTTTCTTTTCACTGCTATGCTGATGATGTACAAATGTATCTAACAATGAAACCCAAAAACAGCAATCTTCTCACTCCCTACGCTGATTGTATTGCCGACATTAAACAGTGGCTTCACCGTAATTTTTTGTTTTTAAACGAAGGAAAGACAGAATGCATCTTCTTGGGTGATGATGTCCATGTAACTTTGGTGCTCTAACTTCCAAACACAGACCGACAGTTAAAAACTTGGGGGTGACATTTGACAAGGAATTGAAATTTGATAAACAAATAGCGTCTGTAGTCAAGGCTGGTTTTTATCAATTACGTCTTTTATACAAAGTAAAGCCTTTTTTAAATCATTTTGATTTAGAAAAGGCCATTCATGCTTTTATCACCTCAAGGCTCGACTACTGTAATTCCCTATATGCAGGAATCTCCAAAACCTACATTAGACGCCTTCAGTTGGTCCAAAATGCTGCAGCTAGACTTTTAACCAACACCTCCAGACGTGAACACATTACCCCTGTTTTATATTCTCTGCACTGGCTTCCAATCGATTTTAGAATTAAATTTAAAATTTTATTATTCACTTTTAAAGCTCTGAATGGTCTTGCCCCACTATATTTGACTGATCTTGTAACTGTCCGTGAATATAGGAGAACACTGAGATCATCGAATACATTTCTCCTGTCTGTCCCAAAGACCGACTACAATCGATGGGGTGACCGGGCCTTTTCTGTCGTTGCACCCAGTCTCTGGAATAAGCTACCTCAGGACTTGCGCTCCATCACTACTATAGAGTTTTTTTAATCTAATCTTAAAACCTTTTTATTCAGGCAGGCTTTTAATACATAGTACCGGTAGTTCTTTGACATTCTTGTTGTGTCTTAATTGTTTTTAATTTTTACTGGCTGTTTTTTATTGTTATTTTTGATTGTTTGTTTTATTTCTGTATTGTTCAGCACTTTGTGCACCTTCTGGCTGCTGAAAAGGGTTCTAAAGATTGATTGATTGATTGATTGATTGATTGATTGATTGATTGATTGATTGATTGATTGATTGATTGATCTGTGGTGCTCTTTCTTGGCATGAAACCATACTGCTGCTCACAGATAGTCACCTCTTGTCTAAGCCTTCCTTCCACAACTCTCTCCCAGATCTTCATCGTGTGGCTCATCAACTTAATTCCCCTGTAGTTGCTACAACTCTGTACATCACCCTTGTTCTTAAAAATGGGAACCAGCACACTTCTTCTCCATTCTTCAGGCATTTTCTCACCCTCAAACATTCCATTAAATATTTGAGTGAAAAACCTCACTGCCATGAGACATTTCCAAACCTCCATTGGTATGTCATCAGGTCCTGCTGCCTTCCCCTTCTTCATTCTTTTCAGAGCTTTGATATCCTAATTCCCACTTCCTAGTCCACAGTTTCTATGACCTCCACTCTTCTTTCTCTTTCATTCTCTTCATTCATTAGCTCATCAAATAATCCTTCCATCTTCCCATCACACTCTCCTCACTTGTTAGAATGGTAAATGGTAAATGGAGCTTATTTATATAGCGTTTTCCAGCCCCCTTTGAGGAGCCCCAAAGCGTTTTACAATACCAACCATCCACCCATTCATACACACATTCATACACACATTCATACACCAGTAGCGGCGACTGCCATGCAAGGCGCCTTGCAGTCCTACCGGGAGCAACTCAGGGTTAAGTCTCTTGCCCAGGGACACAACGACACATGGTGTAGGGAACCGGGATTCGAACCTCCAACCTTCCGATTGGGGGACGACTGCCATTACCACTACGCCATGGCCGCCCCAACATAGAACATTACCATTCCCATCTTTAATAAGCCTAACCTGCTACACATCCTTTCCAGCCTGATCGCTCTGTCTTGCCAATCAGTACAAGTCCTTCTCGCCCTCTTTAGTGTCCAGTCTCCCATACAACTCATTGTACGCCCTCTGCTTTGCCTTAGCTACTTCCCTGGTTTGCTCTATGTCCCATCTCCTTATATTCCTGTCTCCTCTCTTCAGTCCTCTCACTGTCATATTTCTTCTTGGCTAATCTCTTTCTTTGAATGGCATCCTGCACTTCACTATTCCGTGACAGCCCCTGGTTTACTCCTGAACTAGCTGACCTCCTGCACAGGAGAGATCATCTTTGGGCCGCTGCAAGAAAATCACACTCATACTCTGATTGGTTGAAATTTCGGCAGCTGAGGAATAAATGCACAACTGCCATCAAAGCCGCAAAACGTAATTACTTCTTATCTCAGACCTCCAAAAATCTAAACGACCCAAAAAAATTCTGGAAAACCATCAAATCTCTCTCAGGCACCCCCCAATCATCTGACCTCCCATCACAACTTCTTGTTGACTCTGTTCCTATGTCAAATAAGCACGAGATCCTGAACTGTTTCAACAAACATTTTGTTGCTTCTAGTTCATTATTTGACACAGTTACAAATGGAAAAACGGCCACTTCATCTAATAATCAAACTTCTACAAATCAAATCCCTCCTACAAGTAAATCCTCAGTTGGGAACATGATTACCTTACACCTTCTCTTTTTCTCCGTTCTCAGTCAGTGAGGTAAATAAACTGTTAAAAGACCTAAAAAATCTGCAGGTCCAGATGAACTTCCACCTTATTTCTTAAGGCTGGCTGCTCATATCATCACAGTCCCCGTGACCCACATCTTTAATCTGTCCATAAGCCAAAACACCATTCCGGATGCTTGGAAAACAGCCTTCGTTCTTCCTCTGCTGAAGGGAGGTGACCCTACCTCACTGAACAACTATCGACCAATCTCTAAACTCTGCATTTTATCCAAGATCCTAGAAAAACTGATAAACTCTCAGATCAAAAATTATCTGGACTCATTTAACATTTTACCTCTTCATCAATCTGGTTTCAGGAAAAAACACAGCACAACAACTGCTTCTCTGAAGGTTCTTAATGACGTTGTTGAAGCATTGGATGCTAAGAATTATTGTGCTGCACTTTTCTTAGACTTGTCTAAAGCTTTTGACACTGTGGACCATAACATCCTGTGTCATAAGCTCTCAGAAATCGGTTTCTCTGATCACACAATCGGTTGGTTTTCTAACTATTTTTCCAATCGGAGGCAATGTGTTCAACATAACGGTACTTCTTCCAGCTATTTAACAGTTAAAAATGGTGTACCACAAGGCTCAGTTTTAGGACCAACCCTCTTTACAATCTACATAGCTAATGTAGGTCAGAGCATCCCTGATGCATCCTTACATTTCTATGCTGATGATACAGTTGTTTATTGCCAAGCTAAAACAGTAGCTAAGGCTTTCCAGTTACTGCAATCCGCTTTTGACATCATCCAGTCAGATTTGTTCTGTCTCAAACTTGTCCTAAATGCTGATAAAACAAAAGGGATGTTTTTTTCAAGTAAGAAGTCGGTCCCGAAGAGAGACAAGATGGCGGAGGGAGTAGGAGTGTAGTAAGAGAGCTCGCTACAGTCGGGTTAAAAATACCCACAACTAAATCAGAACATGATAGATGAAACTAAGGCATGAGTGGGTTAAACAAGAAAAGAAGCAAGAAAAACTATAATAAGCAAAAAGGAGCTGAAAAGAGGCTGGTAACAGAAGAAATCTCCGAACACGAAGCTAGTGAGCAAGAAGCTAGCGAGCAAGAAGCTAGCGAGCACGAGGCTAACGAGCACGAAGCTAACAAGCACAAAGCTAAAAAACACGAAGCCAAAGAACACGAAAAAGACCCAACAGGGAGAATGAAAGAACACGAGGACACGGGAACGCTGCAAGATGGGCTCGCAGCTATCAGGAGTGACATTAAAGGGCTCCAGCAGGAGCTGTGCAAGGAGCTAGCCGTGTTCAAGGACGAGATGAAGAAAGAAATGAGAGAAGAAATAAAGAATTTTCGACAAGAGATGGAGCGCAAGCTGTCTGAGAATGACCGGGAGCTACAGGCACAAAGAGGGAGTATAACCGAGGCACAGACGCGCATATCTGAGGTGGAGGAATGGAAAACGGATGCTAACGAGATGCTAACGACGGTGGTGGAACAGACGCAGCGAATGCAACAAAAACTTACCGATCTTGAAGGGAGATCAAGGAGAAATAATATCCGAATTTTCGGCTTGCCGGAGGAGGTGGAGGGGAGCTCCACAGCCACATTCCTGGAGCAACTTTTCAAGACGGAGCTCGAACTTCCAGAGGGGACCAATCTCCAGATTCAACGAGCCCACAGAGCCGGCCTCAACCCGAAATCAAGCTCAAACGCAGCACCGAGGTCAGTCGTGGTTAATTTCTTACAATTTGAGACAAAAGAAATGATCCTGAAGAAAGCGTGGCAGAAAAAGGTCCAAGTGTCGGGAAAACGAATCTACTTTGATCATGACTACCCGACCGAGATCGTACAAAAACGAAAGGCATATATTGACATTAAAAAAATATTGAAGGAGAAAGGAATACGTTTCCAAACACCACTTGATAAAATAAGGATTCATTGGGAGAACGGAACGAAGACGTACGACAGCGCCAGGTTAGCAGCACAAGACATGAAAGAAAGAGGCTACACTGTTGCTGAGCCGGGGGGGGACGCAGCGGCGGCGGCGGAGGAGAAACAGCGAGGAGCAGACGAGGAGCGAGGAGCAGCAGGGTGGCAGCGAGTGAAGGGGAAAGAACGAGAAGCGGCGCACCGAGCAAAAGAAAAACTACGAAACTTCCAATGGAAATCTTAAAATGATGTGCTCCTAGGAGAAGTGGACACTGCGGGGAAAAAGA